>QNTS01000171.1:105158-222096 GCA_003317085.1 Hucho hucho | reverse complement strand
TTTAGTTCTAGTAGCTATGTTAAAATCAAATCAAATTGTATTGGTCAAATACATATATTTAGCAGATGTTATTGCGGGTATAGCGAACTACTTTTATTCCTGGCTCCAACAGTGCAGTAGTATACAACAATTCACAACAATACACACACATCTAAAAGTAAAAGAATGGAATTAAGAAATATATAAATATTAGATTGAGCAATGTTGGAATGGCATTGACTCAAATACAGTAGAATAGAATGCAGTATATAGACACGTAATGAGTAAAGCTCTATGTAAACATTATTAAAGTGACTCGTGTTCCATTATTAAAGTGACCAGTGATTCCATGTTATTGTATATAGGGCAGCAGCCTCTAAGGTGTAGGGTTGAGTAACCGGGTGGTAGCTGGCTAGTGATGGCTATTTAACAGTGGCCTTGAGATAGAAGCTGTTTTTCAGTCTCTCGGTCCCAGCTTTGATGTACCTGTACTGACCTCGCCTTCTGGATGGTACCGGGGTGAACTGGCCATGACTCGGGTGGTTGATGTCCTTGATGATCTCAATTGTGCATTTGTAAAAGTTTGTGAGGGTCTTAGGGGCCAAGTCAAATTTCTTCAGCCTCCTGAGGTTGAAGAGGCGGTGTTGCGCATTCTTACATACTGTCTGTGTGGGTGGACCATTACAGATTGTCAGTGATGTGTATGCCGAGGAACTTGAAGCTTTTCACCTTCTCCACTGCAGTCCCGTCGATGTGGAAAGGAACTTGCTCATTCTGCTGTTTGATAAAGTCCATGATCAGCTGTTGACGATGAGTGAGATGTTATTTTCCTGGCACTACTCTGCCAGGGACCTCACCTCACCTCAGGCCTACTACTTGTTGTGTCGTCTGCAAACTTGATGATTGAGTTGGAGGCGTGCATGGCCACGCAGTCATGGGTTAACAGGGAGTACAGGAGGGGGCTGAGCACACCCCTTGTGGGGCCCCTGTGTTGAGGATCAGCGAAGTGGAGGTGCTGTTTCCTACCTTCACCACCTGGCGGAGGCTCGTCAGGAAGTCCAGGACCCAGTTGCACAGGGAGTGGTTGAGACCCAGGGCCTCAAGCTGAATGATGAGCTTGGAGGGTACTGTGGTGTTGAATGCTGAGCTATAGTCAATGAACAGCATTCATACATAGGTATTCCTCTTGTAGATGGGATAGGACAGTGTGCAGTGCGATTTCCATCATCTGTGGATCTATTGGGGCGGTATGCAAATTGAAGTGGGTCAAGGGTGTCAGGTCCTTTACTAGCCTCTCAAAGCACTACATGATGACAGAAGTGAGTGATACAGGGCGATAGTCATTTAGTTGAGTTACCTTTGCTTTCTTGGGTACAGGAACAATGGTGGACATCTTGAAGCAAGTGGGGACAGCAGACTGGGATTAGGAGAGATTGAATATGCCAATAACCACTCCAGCCAGCTGGTCTGTGCATGCTCTGAGGACGCAGCTAGGGATGCCATCTGGGCTGGCAGCCTTGTTAGTGTTAACACGCTTAAATTTCTTACTCAGGTAGGCCAAGGGGAACGACAGCCCACAGTCCTTGGGAGCGGGCTACGTCAGTGGCATTGTGTTATCCTCAAGCAGGCGAATAAGGTGTTTAGCTTGTGTCCACGACATGACTGGTTTTACCTTTGTAATCCATGATTGTCTGTAGACCCTGCCACATAAGTCTCGTGTCCAAGTCATTGAATTGCGAGTCCACTTCGTCTCTGTACTGGCGTTTTGCCTGTTTGCTTGCCTTGCGTAGGGAATAACTACACTGTTTGTATTCAACCATATTCCAAGTCACCTTCCCATGGTTATATGCGGTGGATCTTGAATCATGGATTCCGATTGGTCAGACCAGCGTTGAATGGACCTTAGCACGGGTACTTCCTGTTTGAGTTTCTGCCTATAGGAAGGCAGGAGCAAAATAGAGCCGTGATCTGATTTTCCGAAAGGAGGGCGGTGGAGGCCATTGTAGCCATCCTGGAAGGATGAGTAGCAGTGGTCGAGTGTTTTAGCAGCGCGAGTACTACAGTCAATATGTTGATAGAACTTCGGTATCGTTTTCCTCAAATTTACTTTGTTAAAATCCCCAGCTAAAATAAATGCGGAACCAGGATAAGTGGTTTCAAGTTTGCACAAAGTCCAGTGTAGTTCCTTGAGGGCCATCGTTGTATCAGCTTGAGGGGGAATATACACAGCTGTGACAATAACCGAAGAGAATACGGTCAGCATTTGATTGTGAGGTATTCTCCGTCTGGTGAACAAAAGGCATTGAGTTTCTGTACCTTATCACATGAGTAGTTAGTCATGAAACATACACCACCGCCTTTCTTCTTCCCGGAGAGATCTTTATTCCTGTCTGTACGATGTACTGAGAACCCAGCTGGCTGTATGGATCTTGACAGTATATCCGGAGAGAGCCATGACTCTGTGAAACAGAGTATGTTACAGTCCCTAATGTCCCTTTGGAAGGAGATCCTTGCCCTGAGCTTGTCTACTTTATTGTCCAGAGACTGAACATTAGCAAGTAATATACTCGGAAGTGCTGGTTGGTGTGCATGCCTCTGAATACGTCTTCTACGCCAGCGGCGTCTTGGAGCAGCCTCTGGGATAAATTCAATTGTCCTGGGGGGAACGAACAAAGTGAGTTATCGGCACTCTGATATCCAAAAACGCAAAAAACATTATGGACTAATAATGAAAGAAATAACACACACACAAAACAAATTCCTGCAGAGTTGCTTAGGAGCTAGAAGCAGAGCTGTCATGTCTGTCGGCGCCATCTTGGTCCTCTGTTGACCATGATGTCAATATTGTGACAACCATGTAGGCTGTGTGTAGCGGTTAGGAGTTATGATATGAAGGTTTGGCTTGGAAAGTGTTTTTTGCCTGGTCACAGACAGCTGATGTGCTATGCACTGAATACCACAAGCGAAGGGAAAAGGTGAGAGGAGGAGAGCACGTAGATGCAATAAGTAATTATACAATGATCAAAGGGATGATGCTGTTTGTATGTAGCTGCTATGAAAGTGAACTGTGTTTGCGTGTGATCAGGGGTGTATTCATTCGCTGATTCTGTTGAAAAAAATATATTAAACGGAAGCAAATGGAACGAAATGTGTATAAACATACCTGAATTTGTCCAATAGAAACTCTTGTTTCCAACTGTTAGACAAATGATTACACCCTACATCAAATAAATGAAGGCAAGAGCGTGCAAGGCGGTGTTGAAAGTGTCACTGTCTGTCAACTTGATTACTCAAAAATGTTCTCTCGACCTGTGTTCCTAGCTTGTAAACTTTCATTCATAGGCTAGGTTGCAGTAACCTCATGATATTAGTGTCATGTAGTAGCCTAAACCTATCGATGTTACATTGAGCAAGGTGAATGGAATATTAATGACAGTTATCCAATATGCTTTAATAGAAATAAGGCCATGCTCATAAAAACGTCACCGACTGCCATGTGTTGTGGCCATATTAGTTTGTTGGCCAAACCATTCTGACACTACAGATGTTTTAGTGAGAATTCCAATTTTTTTAGATTTATCCTGGTCTGATAAACAGTGCTGTATCTCTTCCACCTTCCACCGCAGATGTGGAAGGCCGACATAAGCGGATGCGATGGATTGAAAGAAAAACGATATATCTATCTTAAACAGACAGATTTTGAGGAGGATTTTTTTATTATGTAAATTCGATAGATGCACGGGTGCGTCATTCGACTCTAATGGATTCCATTTAAGCATCAGCCAAGTAAAACAGTTATCTTAGTGTCGTGATAGAACGCAACATTGTAGCTGGTCCCATCAGATAATCTGGCCCACATTAGCCCGATGCTAACCTCACCAGAGGAAGTAATTATTTCCGGTAACAAATTCCTCATCATCATTAAGGTGACGTCAACTTGTTCCCTTAATATGGAATCCAGGTGTTTGACATGGAGGGGACCAGTAACTTTTAAAAGATCAACTTCATGAATTTAGAAGCAACAGTAATTTTTCATACTTTGGTCATCATCCTTTGTTCTGGTTTTCGTAAAATATTATCAAATTTCATGAAAAACATGGTTTTGACTGTTCATGACTTTTAAATCATCCACAGTCTAAGGAAGATTGATAAATGAGACTAGCTAAACCATCCATTTACAGATTGAATTCATTTTGAAAAAAAGTTTTTTAAATATTTATATAATATTAATAATAATATTGAGTACTGTATATTTTTCAAATGCAGTATGAACAACAACTTACAGACACACACAAACAATGACTACATCTCATTTGCCCAGACCCGCATGTCAATACAATCAAACTAGCAAGGGCGATGATCACAAGTCAGTCATAACGTGGCTAAAAAGATAGCTTATCTATTTATGTAGCTATTTATTTAGCTAGCTGCTGGGAGGATGTTATGTCATTGGACGAATGGGTGAGAGGCCGACTTTGTCAGTATACAGTATATTTTACATTCCCAAAAAGCATTGATTATTGAGTCATTATTAGTTTTACACTGAAGACATGACACTGCTGTTGTCCTGGAGAATTTTAAATGTATATAATGTATAATAAATTATATACATTAGTTTATGCTGGATTAAGCCTACATTTTCATTAACTGTAATTTCATTAGTTATGCTCCAACTTTCCTACCAAGGTTTTGTCTATCTTCTCTATCATATGAACATCCTGTTCGGACTAATATAAATTCCCTCAGGGTTGTAATATCCAACTTAAGTTGCAAGTATTATAAACTATCTACATTGGTCAGTCCAAAATTACTTTTTAATTCTGTCATGGAAATACATTTATTTACAGTTACCAAGTAATTTACATTTTCTATGCCTTTAGTTTTCCATGTGGATCAAGTTATCTGTGAATTCTGAAAAGCATTACAAGGATTTTTCCATAAAGGTTGTGTTTTTTAGGGAGTGATATTGTTTCTTGTAGAACACATATTTTTTTCCCATATTGTTATAGTGTAATTAACTACATATGAAGTTGTTAATGTTCTTAGCTTTATCGTTTGAAAATAGGCACGTAAAAAATTCTGGGGATGAGCATGTGCATCTTCAATGTGTACACATTGTTTGTCTTTAGTGTATTAATTAAACTCAGCAAAAAAAGAAACATCCTCTCACTGTCAACTTAACATGTATGAACATAAGATTCAACAACTGAGACCAACTGAACAAGTTCCACAGACATGTGACTAACAGAAATGGAATAATGTGTCCATGAACAAAGGGCGGGTCAAAATCAAAAGTCACAGTCAGTATCTGGTGTGGCCACCAGCTGCATTAAAATCCGGTAGAAATATTATAGTAAATATACATAAAAGTGTTCCTAAGGATACATTATCAATGATGTTTGATTGTTCTTGGACAAGTGTATAGGTATAATGTGAATGCGTTCTCTTCACGGTTAAATAGGCGACTCAATGGTGGATTTTATGATCATAACGCGCCAACCAAACAGAGATTTATGGATATAATAAATGACTTTTTCTAACAAAAGAAGCATGGATTGTCTTCGTTGGACACTTGGGAAGCCCTCAGCAGAAGTTCTTCGAAACCATTCCCTAAAATATAATCGCTAAAATACGCAAAAAACTCTGGGCACAACCCAATACGATTTATGCTAATGCATAAATATTAGAGGTGCTACCCTCAAACAATCAAATGTTGTGCTTTCGCCGTAAAGCCTTTTTGAAATCTGACAACGCTGTGATATTGCCAAGAATCAGAGCTTTTGATGACTATGCAACACTTGTATATTGATATATGTTTAATAATTCAACTTTTGGATTTTGAATTTGGCGCCTCACATTTCACTGGGTAGTGTCGGGAGCGCCCCACCACTCCGTAAGTAGTTAAGTACTGCAGTGCATCTCTTCCTCATGGACTGCACCAGATTTGCCAGTTTTTGCTGTGAGATGTTACCCCATTCTTCCACCAAGGCACCTGCAAGTTCCCGGACATTTCTGGGGGGAATGGCCCTGGCCCTCACCCCCCGATCCAACAGCTCCAAGTTGTGCTCAATGGGATTGAGATCCGGGCACTTCGCTGGCCATGGCAGAACACTGATATTCCTGTCTTGCAGGAAATCACACACAGAACGAGCAGTATGGCTGGTGGCATTGTCATGCTGGAGGGTCATGTCAGGATGAACCTGCAGGAAGGGTACCACATGAGGGAGGAGGATGTCTTCCCTGTAACGCACAGCGTTGAGATTGCCTGCAATGACAACAAGTTCTGTCCGATGATGCTGTGACACACCGCCCCAGACCATGACATCCACCTAAAAATCAATTCAGAGTACAGGCCTCGGTGTAATGCTAATTCCTTTGACGATAAACGCGAATCCAACCATCACCCCTGGTGAGACAAAACCGCGACTTGTCAGTGGTCTGCCAATGAAAGGATGATCAGCTGTCCGTCCTGTCTCCCTGTAGCGTTGTCTTAGGCGTCTCACAGTATGGACATTGCAATATATTGCCGTGGCCACATTTGCAGTCCTCATGCCTCCTTGCAGCATGCCTAAGGCACGTTCACGCAGATGAGCAGGGACCCTGGGCATCTTTCTTTTGTTTTTTTTCAGAGTCAGTAGAAAGGCCTCTTTAGTGTCCTAAGTTTTCATAACTGTGACCTTAATTGCCGACCGTCTGTAAGCTGTTAGTGTCCTGTTCCACAGATGCATGTTCATTAATTGTTTATGGTTCATTGAACAAGCATGCGAAACAGTATTAAAAACTTTACAATGAAGATCTGTGAAGTTATTTGGATTTTTACACATTATCTTTGAAAGACAGGGTCCTGAAAAGGGACATTTCTTTTTTGCTGAGTTTATGTTCCATGTGTACAAAAATATTGTTTCTCTCAAATTTTGTGGGCAAATTTGCTTACATCCCGTTAGTGAGCATTTCTTATTTTCCAAGATAATCTATCCACCTGACAGGTGTGGCATATCAAGAAGCTGATGATCATTACACAGGCAAACCTTGTGCAGGGGACAATAAAAGACTACTGTGCAATGTGCAGTTTTGTTACACAACAACACAATGCCACATATGTCTCAAGTTTTGAGGAAGCATGTAATTGGCATGCTGACTGCAGGAATGTCCACCAGAGCTGTTGCCAGAGAATTGAATGTTAATTTCTCTACCATAAGCCGCATCTAACATTTTAGAGAATTTGGCAGTGCAACCAACCGGCCTCACAACCACAGCCCAGGACTGCCACATCTGGATTTCTTACCTGTGGGATCGTCAGAAACCAGCCACCCGGAGAGCTGATGAAACTAACCAATCTGGACAAGAGGAATACCTACAGTTGAAGTCGGAAGTTTACATACACCTTAGCCAAATACATTTAAACTCAGTTTTTCACAATTCCTGACATTTAATCCTTGTTAAAATTCCCTGTCTTAGGCCAGTTAGGATCACCACTTTATTTTAAGAATGTGAAATGTCATAATAATAGTAGAGAGAATGATTTATTTCATTCATCACATTCCCAGTGGGTCAGAAGTTTACATACACTCAATAAGTATTTGGTAGCATTGCCTTTAAATTGTTTAACTTGGGTCAAACGTTTCAGGGAGCTTTCCACAAGCTTCCCACAATAAGTTGGGTGAATTTTGTCCCATTCCTCCTGACAGAGCTGGTGTAACTGAGTCAGGTTTGTAGGCCCTCCTTGCTCGCACACGCTTTTTCAGTTCTGCCCACAAATTGTCTACAGGATTGTGGTCAGGGCTTTGTGATGGCCACTCCAATACCTTGACTTTGTTGTCCTTAAGCCATGTTGCCACAACTTTGGAAGTATGCTTGGGGTCATTGTCCATTTGGAAGACCCATTTTCTACCAAGCTTTAACTTCCTGACTGATGTCTTGAGATGTTGCTTCAATATATCCACATTATTTTCCATTCTCATGATGCCATTTAATTTGTGAAGTGCACCAGTGATGCTGCCACCAGCGTGGTTCACGGTTCTTCGGCTTGCAAGCCTCCCCTTTTTCCTCCAAACATAATGATGGTCATTATGGCCAAACTGTTCTATTTTTGTTTCATCTGGCCAAAGGAAATTTCTCCAAAAAGTACGATCTTTGTCCTCATGTGCAGTTGCAAACAGTAGTCTGTCTTTTTTATGGCGGTTTAGGGCAGTGGCTTCTTCCTTGCTGAGCGGCCTTTTAATAATTCAACTTTTGGATTTTGAATTTGGCGCCTTGCATTTCACTGGGTAGTGTCGGGAGTGGGGCGCTAGCGCAGTGGGGCGCTCTAGGAGACATAACGCGTCTCCTTCCCGAGTGGTATGACGGCTGTGTGGTCCCATGGTGTTCATACTTGCGTTCCATTGTTTGTACAGATGAACGTGGTACCTTCAGGTGTTTGGAAATTGCTCCCAAGGATGAACCAGAATGTGGAGGTCTGCAACTTTTTCTCTGAGATCTTGGCTGATTTATTTTGATTTTCCCATGATGTCAAGCAAAGAGGCACTGAGTGAAGGTAGGCCTTGAAATACATCCACAGGTACACCTCCAATTGACTCAAATGATGTCAATTAGCCAATCAGAAGCTTCTAAAGCCATGACATAATTTTCTGGAATTTTCCAAGCTGTTTAAAGGCACGGTCACCTTAGTGTACGTAAACTTCTGATCCACTGGAATTGTGATACAGTGAATTATAAGTGAAATAATCTGTCTGTAAACAATTGTTGGACAAATTCCTTGTGTCATGCACAAAGGACATGTCCTAACCGACTTGCCAAAACTATAGTTTGTTAACAAGAAATTTGTGGAGTGGTTGAGAAACAAGTTTTAATGACTCCAACATAAGTGTATGTAAACTTCTGACTTCAACTGTATGTAGGAATGCTGTTCATTGACTATAGCTCAGCATTCAACACCATAGTATCCTCTAAACTCATCATTACGCTCGGGGCCCTGGGTCTGAATCCTGACCTGTGCAACTGGGTCCTGGACTTCCTGATTGGAACAACATCTCCACTTCGCTGATCCTCAACACAGGGGCCCCACATGGGTGCGTGCTCAGCCCCTTCCTGTACTCCCTGTTCACCCATGACTGTGTAGCCATGCACACCTCCAATTTTTTGTTTGCAGACGACACATCAGTAGTAGGTTTGATTACCAATAACGATGAGACAGCCTACAGGGAGGAGGTTAACTTCTTAGGGATCACTGCACAACTTGACCGTTTTGGAGAGCCTGGCGTGCCCAAAGTAAAATGCCTCCCATTCAGGCCCAGAAAATAGGATATGCACATATTTGGTACCATTGGATAGGAAACACTCTGAATTTTGTAAAACTGTTAACCATTTGTCTGTGAGTAAAACAGAACGGATATGGCAGGCAAAACCCCGAGGAATTTCTGTCCTGGAGAAAGTGGTTTTCACAGAGTGCCTCATTTGGAACCCCTCCCTCATGAAAATGCCCATAAAAGGGCATATGAATGCAGTACCTATCGCTTCCTCTGGATGTCCTTTGTCTCTAGAAAGTGGTTNAAATGATGTTTGATTGTTCTTGGACAAGTTTATAGGTATAAGATGAACGAGTTCGCGCCACGTTTCAATGGACTAGTGGAGGCTGTCGTTTCTGACTATGACGCGTGAACCAAATGGAGATTTATGGATATAATACATGACTTTTTCTAACAAAAGAACCATGGATTGTCTTCGTTGGACACTTAGGATGACCTCAGCAGAAGTTCTTCAACAGGTAATTGATTTGTTTTTGCTGTGAAATGTGTTATGTGTGTGCCACGCTGGCTAATGAATTCATGGCTATGTGAAAAGTATGTGAGGTGCTGTCCTCAAACAATCAAATGTAGTGCTTTCGCCGTAAAGCCTTCTTGAAATCTGACAACGCTGTGATATTGCCAAGAAACAGAGCTTTTGATGAGTATGAAACACTTGTATATTGGTGGATTTTTAATAATTCAACTTTGGGATTTTGAATTTGGCGCTTTACATTTTACCTGGTGGTGTCGGGAGTGGGTCGCTAGCGCCCCAATGATCCCTGAGAGGTTAATGCACTCGGAGTGTGGTGTCAGAGAACTACCTCTCACTCAATATCAACAAAACTAAGGAGATGATCGTGGACTTCAGGAAACAGCAGAGGGAGCACCCCCCTATCCACATCGACGGGACAGCAGTGGATAATGTGGAAAGTTCCTCGGCGTACTCATCACGGACAAACTGAAATGGTCCACGCACACAGACAGTGTGGTGATGAAGGCGCCACAGCGCCTCTTCAACCTCAGGAGGCTGAAAAAATGTGGCTTGTCAACTAAAACTCTCACAAACCTTTACAGATTCAGATTCACAATTGAGAGCATCCCGGTACGGCAACTGCACCACCCACAACCACAGAGCTCTCCAGAGGGTGGTGCGGCATGCACAACGCATCCCCGGGGGCAAACTACCTGCCCTCCAGGACACCTACAGCACCCGATATCACAGGAAGGCCAAAAAGATCATCAAGGAAAACATCCACCCGAGCCAATGCCTGTTCACCCCGCTACTTTCCAGAAGGCGAGGACAGTACAGGTGCATCAAAGCTGGGACCGAGAGACTGAAAAACAGTTTCTATCTCAAGGCCATCAGTCTGTTAAACAGCCATCACTAACAGAGAGAGGCTGCTGCCTACATACAGACTTGAAATCATTGGCCACTTTAATAAATGGATCACTAATCACTTTATTAATCCCACTTTAATAATGTTTACATATCTTGCATTACTCATCTCATATGTATATACTGTATTTTATACCATCTATTACATCTTGCCTATGCCGCTCTCTTATTGCTTATGTATATGTATACATTCTTATATTCCATTCCTTTACTTAGATTTGTGTGTATTAGGTAGTTGTTGTGGAATTGTTAGATTACATGTTAGATATTGCTGCACTGTCGTAACTAGAAGCGCAATCATTTCGCTACACTCGCAATAACATCTGCTAACCTTGTGTATGTGACCAATAAAATTGTATTGGATTTGTGTGTGTGTGTGTGTGTGTGTGTGTGTGTGTGTATCATTGGTCAGACAGTATGAGAAGAAGACTTCAAATGTGTCCCATCAAATTCTTAACACTTTAAAACTGTTCATTTTCAACCAATGAAAAACAGCCTTTATGCTAGCATTTACTGGACATGCTCTTTGTTGCCATTTTCTTGGCTTGGACCTAATCACATTTGGCAGTCACCCCATCAAAGTGAACATCCCAGCTGTTTCCCTGCACCAGACATCTCTGTACCTCCCCATCAAATGGTGTCTGTGAGGCAGGAATGGCTTAGGATGCGTTCCAAATCTATTCCCTACAGATTGTGGACGGACCATGTACCGAGGACACATGATGGCCCATCTAAATACTGCCGCGAGATAACAGTGCTGCTGTCCTAAAATGTCTTAAATTTTAATAACCAGATCTGGATTTAGTGCACTACTTTTAACTTCTGTCCCTGGTCAGAAGTATAGTCCACAATAAAGAGAATAGAGTGACATGTGGGACAACCTTCCTGCAGCATCACCCTGGCCATATCAAATAAAATAAAATTGTATTTTTCACAAGCGCCAAATACAACAGGTGTAGACCTTACACTGAAATAATTACTTAACAATTACTTAAGCCCATAACCAACAATGCAGTTTTAAAAAAACACCTGAATTTTTTTTGTTTTTAAGTAACAGATAAGAATAACAAATAATTAAAGAGCAGCAGTAAATAACAATAGCAGGTCTATGTACAGAGGGTACCGGTACAGAGTCAATGTGTCAATGTGTGGGGGCACCAGTGTCGATTAGCTGTTCAGGAGTCTTATGGCTTGTGGTTAGAAGCTGTTTAGAAGACTCTTGGACTTAGACTTGGCACTCCGGTACCGCTTGCCGTGCGGTAGCAGAGAGAACAGTCTATGACTAGGGTGGCTGGAGTCTTTGACAATTTTTAGGGCCTTCCTTGGACACCGCCTGGTATAGAGGTCCTGGAAGGCAGGAAGCTTGGCTCCAATGATGTACTGGGCCGTACGCACTACCCTCTGTAGTGCCTTGTGGTCGGAGGCCGAGCAGTTGCCATACCAGACAGTTATGGAACCCATCAGGATGCTCTAGATGGTGCAGCTGTAAAACCTTTTGAGGATCTGAGGACCCATGCCAAGTCTCCTGAGGAGGAATAGGTATTGTCGTGCCCTCTTCACGACTGTCTTGGTGTGCTTGTACCATGTTAGTTTGTTGGTGATGTGAACGCCAAGGAACTTGAAGCTCTCAACCTGTTCCACAACAGCCCCGTTGATGAGAATGGGGGCGTGCTCGGTCCTCCTTTTCCTGTAGTGCACAATCATCTCCTTTGTCTTGGTCACGTTGAGGGAGAGGTTGTTGTCCTTGCACCACATGGTCAGGTCTCTGACCTCCTCCCTATAGACGGTCTCATCATTGTCGGTGATCAGGCCAACCACTGTTGTGTCATCAGCAAACTTAATAACGGTGTTGGAGTCGTGCCTGGAAGTGCATTCATGAGTGAACAGGGAGTACAGGTAGGGACTGAGCACTCACCACTGAGGGGCCCCCGTGTTGAGGATCAGCGTAGCGGATGTGTTGTTACTTACCCTTACCACCTGGGGGCGGACCGTCAGGAAGTCCAGGATCACATTGCAGAGGGTCCCAGGGTCCTTAGCTTAGTGATGAGCTTTGAAGGCACTATGGTGTTGAAGCTGTAGTCAATGAATTGCATTATCACATAGGTGTTCCTTTTGTCCAGGTGGGAAAGGGCAGTGTGGAGTGCAATAGCGATTGCATAATATGTGGATCTGTTGGTGCGGTATGCAAATTGGAGTAGGTCTAGAGTTTCTGGGGTAATGGTGTTGATGTGAGCCATAACCAGCCTTTCAAAGCATTTCATGGCTTTCATGAGTGCTACAGGTCAGCAGTCATTTAGGCAGGTTACCTTTGTGTTATTGGGCACAATGATTATGGTGGTCTGCTTGAAACATGTTGGTATTACAGACTAAGACAGGGAGTTGAAAATATCAGTGAAGACACTTGCCAGTTGGGCAGCGCATGCTCGGAGTACACGTCCTGGTAATCCATCTGGCCCAGCGGCCTTGTGAATGTTGACCTGTATAAAGGTCTTACTCACATCGGCTGCGGAGAGCGTGATCACACAGTTGTCCGGAACTGCTGATGCTTTCATGCATGTTTCATTGTTACTTAGCTCGTCTGGTAGGCTTGTGTCACTGGGCAGCTCTCGGCTGTGCTTCCCTTTGTAGTCTATAATAGTTTGCAAGCCCTGCCACATCCGACAAGCTTCAGAACCGGTGTAGTACGATTCGATCTAAGTCCTGTATTGACGCCTTGCCTGTTTGATGGTTTGTCAGAGGGCATAGCGGGATTTCTTATAAGCTTCCGGGTTAGAGTCCCGCTCCTTGAAAGCGGCAGCTCTACCGTTTTGCTCAGTGCGAATGTTGCCTATAATCCATGGCTTCTGGTTGGGGTATGCACAGTGCCAGTCAAAAGTTTGGACACAACTACTCATTCAAGGGTGTTTCTTTATTTTTACTGTTAATAGTGAAGAATAATAGTGAAGAAATCCAAATGATGAATTAACACATACGGAATCATGTAGTATCCAAAAAAGTGTTATATTATATTTCATATTTCAGATTCTTCAAAGAAGCCACCCTTCGCCTTGATCACACCTTTGCACACTCTTAGCATTCTCTCAACCAGCTTCACCTAGAATGCTTTTCCAACAATCTTGAGGAGTTCCCACATATGCTGAGTACTTGTTGGCTGTTTCCTTCACTCTGCGGTCCAACTCATCCCAAACCATCTAAATTGTTGGGTGATTGTGGAGGCGAGGTCATCTGATGCAGCACCATCACTCTCCTTTTTGGTCAAATAGCCCTTACACGGCCTGGAGGTGTTTTTTGGGTCATTGTCCGGGTGAAAAACAAATGATAGTCCCACTAAGCGCAAACCAGATGGGATGGCGTATCGCTGCAGAATGCTGTGGTAGCCATGCTGGTTAAGTGTGCCTTGAATTCTAGATAAATCACTGACAGTGTTACCAGCAAAGCACCCACACAATCACACCTCCTCTTCCATTATTCACGGTGGGAACTACATATGCAGAGATCATCTGCTCACCTACTCAACGTCTCATAAAGACGGCTGGAACCAAAAACATCAAATTTGGACTCATCGGATCAAAGGACAGATTTTCACTGGTCTAATGTCCTTTGCTCGTGTTTCTTGGCCCTCTTCTTTTTATTGGTGTCCCTTAGCAGTGGTTTATTTGCAGCAATTCAACCCTGAAGGCTTGATTCACACAGTCTCCTCTGAACAGTTGATGATGTGTCTGTTACTTGAACTCTGTGAAGCATTTATTTGGGCTGCAATTAACTCTAATAAACGTATCCTCTGCAGCAGCGGTAACTCTACGTCTTCCTTTCCTTTGGCGGTTCTCATGAGAGCCAGTTTCATTATAGCGCTTGATGGGTTTTGCAACCCTACCTTGTCACAACACAACTGATTGGCTAAAACACATTAAGAAGGAAAGAAATTCCACAAATTTACAGGCACACCTGTTAATTGAAATGCATTCCAGGTGACTACCTCATGAAACTGGTTGAGAGAATGCCAAGAGTGTGCAAAGTTGTCATCAAGGCAAAGGGTGGCTACTTTAAAGAATCTCAAATATAAAATATAATTTGATTTGTTTAACACTTTTGTGGTTACTTCATGATTCCATATGTGTTTGTCACGACTTCCGCCAAAGTCGGTTCCTCTCCTTGTTCGGGCGGCATTCGGCGGTCGACATCACCGGTCTTCTAGCCATCGCCGATCCACCTTTCATTTTCCATTTGTTTTGTCTTGTTTTCCCACACACCTGGTTTTCATTTTCCCTCATTACTGTTGTGTATTTAACCCTTTGTTTCCCCCATGTCTGTGTGGGGAATTGTTTATTGGCATGTTGGTTACGCCGGGTTGTTGGTTTTTCACCCGTTCTTTGTGGCAGCCGGTATTGTGCGGTTTATTTGCTACTTTGTGCTGCCTTACTAGTTTTTTTGGGCATTTGTTTTGTGACGCGGTTACGTTCTGTATTTTGATGTTGCCTAAGTAAAGTGCTTAGTCCACTCATCTCTGCTCTCCTGCGCCTGACTTATTTACACCAGCTATACCCACCGCATGACAGTGTTATTTCATAGTTTTATGTCTTCACTATTGTTCTACAATGTATAAAATAGTAAAAATAAAATAAAAACCTTGCATGAGTAGGTGTGTCCAAACTTTTAACTGGTACTGTACGTTTGTCTGCATTGTTTTTCACATTACCGTCAGGACAGTGCAAGTCAAGAAGATGTAAAACAAAGCAAACAAGTTATTTTTTTATTTATTGTTTTCCTTAGAGAGAGAGAAAATATGATATTCCGGTGCCAGATGAGCTGCAGCGTTTTGGCGTACTGAGTGTATGCGTTATAAATAGCCATCAGAGAGAAGGAAAGAAGCTTGACGCCCTCTAAGTCAATCAGGTGTCAGGCAGGAGATAACACACAGCTCTAAACTCTCCAAGGTTTGCAATTCATTACAATACTCTCCTTCCTCCTATCCATGCAGCCTGATAATAAAATGTTTTCCAGTAGTCTGGGGAATCATAGGAAATTAATAAAAATCATACCTAATCAAATGTTTTGTTGCTATTGTCAGTGGCGGTTGCGAAATTACAATGAGGTAAACAGAGAGAGAAATTACACTGAACAAAAATAAAAATGCAACATGTATTTGTATTTATTATAGATCCCCATTAGCTGCTGCAAAGGCAGCAGCTACTCTTCCTGGGGTACAGAAAAAATAACATTACAATACATTCAGATCAGATTTCACAACACATCTCTATAACACAAAACCCATGTGTACATGTGTGTATAGTGTATATGTTATCATGTGTTTGTGTTGCTTCACTGTCCCTGCTGTTCCATAAGGTGTATCTGTTTTTTAAATCTAATTTTACTGCTTGCATGAGTTACTTGATGTAGTCTATGCAGTATTGTCTGCCTCCCTCATAGTCTGTTCTGGACTTGGGGGCTGTGGAAGAGACCTCTGGTGGCATGTCTTGTGGGGTATGCATGGGTGTCTTAGCTGTGTGCCAGTAGTTCAAACAGACAGCTCGGTGCATTCAACATGTCATTAACTCTCACAAATACAAGTAGTGATGAAGTCAATCTCTCCACTTTGAGCAAGGAGAGAATGACATGCTTGTTATTAATGTTAGCTCTCTGTACATCCAAGAGTCAGGTTTAGGGTTTAGTGAATGATTTGTCCCAAATACAATGCCTTTAGGTTTTGAAACATATTCCTTGCCACACATTCTGAAACTAACGGCAGCTCTTTGTTAAGTGTTGCAGTGATTTCAGTCGCTGTAGTAGCTGACGTGTATAGGGTTGAGTCATCCGTATACATA
This sequence comes from Hucho hucho, assembly GCA_003317085.1. Taxonomy (NCBI): domain Eukaryota; kingdom Metazoa; phylum Chordata; class Actinopteri; order Salmoniformes; family Salmonidae; genus Hucho; species Hucho hucho. Next base: position 205,615 of record QNTS01000171.1, on the reverse strand, counting down.
GACACACTGGCTTTACTCAGATTGGTTTTTAAAAAACAATTCCTCATAAATCCACAGGGATTTAAACGTTTTTACAGTAATTTTCTTAACAGGTGTGTGCTTATTAGTAATTGGGATAAGCAATTTCATAAATGTGTCTAGTGCAGCGTCTGGTTGCTTCTCAGTATACACCACGGACCAACACATAGTCTTTACATGTTAAATAAAGATTAAAGAAAAATAAATAAATAAACATCATCAACATTGGTTTTCCTAGATATGGCTACTATATTGTGATCACCACATCTGACGGATGTGGATACTGCTTTCAAGCTAATTTCTGCAGCATTAGTAAAGATTTGATCAATACATGTTGATGATTTCATTCATGTGCTGTTTGTAACTACCCTGGTAGGTTGAATGATAACCTGAACCAGGAAGCAGGCAATAGTTACAGTATGAAGATTTTTCCTGAGTGGGCAGCCTGATGAAAGCCAGTCAATATTTAAAATCACCCAGAAAATATACCTCTCTGTTGAAATCACACACATGATTGAGCATTTCACACGAAATCCAGATACTGACTGTTAGCACTTGGTGGTCTATAGCAGCTTCCCACCAGAATGGGCTTTAGGTGAGGCAGATGAACCTGTAGCCATATCACTTCAACAGTATTTAAGGTAGCTGGTAGGTTATCTAGCTAGCATCCTTTGTCAGCACACTAGTGGTTCCAATTTTAAGACTAACTTACTCTATATCTAGCTAGCTAACTAGCTAGCGTAATAGCAAAAAAGTGTGATAACTATAGCTTTGGTAGCTAGCTATTAGTGTTAGCAAGTAATGTTAAACAATAGCTAGCAATTATTATTATTATTATTATTATTATTATTATTATTATTATTATTATTATTATTATTATAATTAGCTAGCAGTGGTTAACATAACTAGCTAATCCTCCCGACTCCCATAAGGTCTAAGACTCCAGGATGGGAAAATGCTTAACAAGAAAGAAACAGATGAAGACACAGAAGGCGACCATGAGACCTTATGGTGTATTTTAAATAGGTAATGTTTCAAATTCTATTCTCACTTGTAATGTTGAAAAGGGTAGAAAAATACACCCCCTGTTTATCTGAATTAGCTAAGGACCCTGGGAGTAAACAACTCCCTGATGACTTCCTGATAGGCTTCCTGATGGGCTGCCCCCTGGTGGTGAGGGCAGGCAACAACACATCTGCCACACTGATCCTCAACACTGGGGCCCCTCAGGGGTGTGTACTTAGTCCCCTACTGTACTCCCTGTTCACCCACGACTGCGTGGCCAAACACAACTCCAACACCATCTTTAAGTTTGCTGATGACACAACAGTGGTAGGCCTGATCGCCGACAACGATGAGACAGCCTATAGGGAAGAGGTCAGAGAACTGGCAGTGTGGTGCCAGGACAACAACCTCTTGTGAGAAAGACAAAGGAGCAGATCGTGGACTACAGGAAAAGGCGGGCCGAACAGGCTGTTGTGGAGAGTCTCAAGTTCCTTGGTATCCACATCACCAACAAACTATCATGGTCCAAACACACCAAGACAGTCGTGAAGAGGGCACGACAAAACCTTTTCACCCTCACGAGACTGAAAAGATTTGGCATGGGTCCCCAGATCCTCAAAATGTTCTACAGCTGCACCATTGAGAGCATCCTGACCGGTTGCATCACCGCATGGTATGGCAACTGCTCGACATCTGACCGTAAGCCACTACAGAGGGTAGTGCGTACGGCCAAGTACATCACTGGGGTCAAGCTTCCTGCCATCCAGGACCTATATAATAGGCGGTGTCAGAGGAAAGCCCATACAATTGTCAAAGTATCCAGTCACCAATAACACAGACTGTTTTCTCTGCTACCGCATGGCAAGCGGTACCGGAGCGCCAAGTCTAGGACCAAAAGGCTCCTTAACAGCTTCTACCCCCAAGCAATAAGACTACTGAACAATTAATCAAATGTTTTGTACGTTGCTGCTACTCGCTGTGTTCTAAACTCAGCAAAAAAAGAAACATCCTCTCACTGTCAACTGTGTTTATTTTTTTCACCAAACTTAACATGTGTAATGTGTAAATATTTGTATGAACATAACAAGATTCAACAACTGAGACATAAACTGAACAAGTTCCACAGACATGTGACTAAAATAAATTGAATAATGTGTCCCTGAACAAGGGGAGGGGGGGAGGGGGGGGGGGGTCAAAAGTAAAGTAACAGTCAGTATCTGGTGTGGCCACCAGCTGCATTAAGTACTGCAGTGCATCTCCTCCTCATGGACTGCACTAGATTTACCAGTTCTTGCCTTGAGATGTTGCCTTACTCTTCCACCAAGGCACCTGCAAGTTCCCTGACATTTCTGGGGGGAATGGCCCTGGCCCTCACCCTCTGATCCAACAGGTCCAAGACGTGCTCCATGGGATTGTGCTTTTACACCTGCATTGCTTGCTGTTTGGGGTTTCAGGCTGGGTTTCTGTACAGCACTCTGTGACATCAGCTGATGTAAGAAGGGCTTCATAAATAAATTTGATTTGATTTGATTGAGATCCGGGCTATTCATGACGGACCCTCCACCTCCAAATCGATCCCGCTCCAGAGTACAGGCCTCGGTGTAACGCTCATTCCTTTGACGATAAACGCGAATCTGACCATCACCCCTTGTGAGACAAAACCGTGAATCGTCAGTGAAGAGCACTTTTTGCCAGTCCTGTCTGGTCTAGCGATGGTGGGTTTGTGCCCATAGGCGACGTCTGGTGAGGACCTGCCTTACAACAGGCCTACAAGCCCTCAGTCCTGGTGAAACTCTGGCAGTTGTTGTTAACACTTTCAGGTCAACAGTTAATATGGGTAAAGCTATGTGGTACCCTAGGTTTTTTGATACTTGATTTCATGCTGAAGTTTGCAACTGAGTTCAGGAGCCCAGCTGTGTAAGTGGGTGAGAAAATATAAAATGTATGTGATTTTTGTGGAGAAATTATGTGGAGAGATGTCAGATTCAATTTCTCAAAGATGGTGTAGCTTGCCCTAGAAATGAGCAGCACAGAGGCACTGCTCGTCTGTGACCAAGCTACCTATTTCCCCATCAATTCAGCATAACGGCTGCACAATGCAGAAGAAACACTCAGTGACTTTATCCAAAAGAAAAAACTATGTTTTTCTTTTACCATAAAAAATATGAACATCAAATAAATCTCCACTTAGGTGAAGGCTTGCAGAAACTTCAGACAATACTTCAATCTCCATCCCAAAAAAGGAATAGGAGGAGAGGGATAAAATGGTGGATTTGAGGGATATGAGAGGTGAGTTGTGTTTGATGTGCCTCTTCACTTGTTTGACAGCTGACTACATCAGATATGGGCGTCCCTCGTATGAACCTTACAACTGCACCAGTCTCCCAAAGAGGACAGACAAACGAAAACTCCATGTTGACTTTCACAATGATATTCACAACTGCACAGTAAGTTCATAGGGACAATGAACCCATTTCTATTATTCTCTCCTGTCAATATGCTATGTCACAAATTGCTAATGTAACAGATGTATATCGTACTCTCCTTGCGTTGTGTTTTATCCAAATAAATCACCCCAGCCAGTGGTCCCAGTTGGGCATTATTTATTACCTGTTGTTAAATAGCACATTAGTTGTGCGGGGCTTAACGATGTCGATTGCTGTCGATGGTAAAATCCCTTGCATCAAATTTTCATACTGGGCAAACAAAATACAACAATGCAATACAAAATATAAGATGTGTAAATACCTGTTGTTAAATAGGAAACAGCACGTTAGTTGTGCAGGGCTTAACGATGTCGATGGCTGTCAACGGTAAAATCTGTAGCATGAAAACAACTGTGTTAGCAGTGGGCCATTACATCGGTGCATGCTAGCTAACACTTATTTGCAGAAATCATATGCCAAAGCACATCCCAGAAAGCCCCTCAATCCCTAACAGTTACCATATACCCACACGTATAAATCAGTAATGTACGGCAAACTTGTACACATCGTAAAATAGAAAATAGAAAAAAGTATTCAGAACGTGACCTACCCTTGCATCACATTTTCATACTGGGGAGACCTGACGTTCGCGATCTCCCCCTGTCTGCAAGCGGGGCCAATCACAACACGCCTTATTATCATCAGAGTTGAACCAACCATTAAGAATGCTTGAACAATAGATACACCTTTATTTAGAGGCAAGTGGAAACATAACCAACCATGTACACTAAAATTTGAACATTCCTGGAGACACATTATCAATTTCCAAAAACATAAATCAACATTACAGTAGCTAGATAAAGACTAGGACCTAATGCTACATCAAAACGCAAAGCTAGATTCTGCAACATTCTGCTAGAATATTTTGGATGTTCATTTACATATGCTAAAAACAATGTGTCCTCTGCACATCGTATGTTGGTTGTTCTGGTGACGGGGCCAGTGGTGACTGCTGGTGGTTCAGTTGCCATGGCAGCCAGTCTTTACTTCCTGTCTTCCTGTTCCTGTGATTTAAACTGTGCCAGCTCTATCCAGAGGCAGCTGAGAGGCTTGAGGTCATCACCCACTTTGTCATCCCGAGATTTTGCATTCCAAATGGCATCCTATTTCCCACAGTTGAAGTCGGAAGTTCACATACACCTTAGCCAAATACATTTAAACTCAGCTTTCAAAGTTCCTGACATTTAATCCTGGTAAAAATTCCCCGTCAGGTTGGTTAGGATCACCACTTTATTTTAAGAATGTGACATTTCAGAATAATAGTAGAGAGAATAATTTATTTCAGCTTTTATTTCTTTCATCACCTTCCCAGTGGGTCAGAAGTTTACATACACTCAATTAGTATTTGGTAGCATTGCCTTTAAATTGTTTAACTTGGGTCAAACGTTTCAGGTAGCCTTCCACAAGCTTCCCACAATAAGTTGGGTGAATTTTGGCCCATTCCTCCTGGCAGAGCTGGTGTAACTGAGTCAGGTCTGTGGGCCTCCTTGCTCACACATGTTTCTTCTGCCCACAAATTCTCTGTAGGATTGAGGTCAGGGCTTTGTGATGGCCACTCCAATACCTTGACTTTGTTGTCCTTAAGCCATGTTGCCACAACTTTGGAAGTATGCTTGGGGTCATTGTCCATTTGGAAGACCCATTTGCGACCAAATTTTAACTTCCTGACTGATGTCTTGAGATATTGCTTCAATATCCACATAATTTTCAATTTTGTGAAGTGCACCAGTCCCTCCTGCAGCAAAGCACCCCCACAACATGATGCTGCCACCCCCGTGCTTCACGGTTGGGATGGTGTTCTTCGGCTTGCAAGCCTCCCCCTTTTTCCTCCAAACATAACGATGGTCATTGTGGCCAAACTGTTCTATTTTTGTTTCAAAGATCATACTTTTTTTTTCATCAGACCAGAGAAATGTCCTCTGGTCTGATGAAAAAAAAAGTACGATCTTTGTTTCCATGTGCAGTTACAAACCATAGTCTAGCTTTTTTATGGTGGTTTTGGAGCAGTGGCTTCTTCCTTGCTGAGCGGCCTTTCAGGTTATGTCGATATAGGACTCGTTTTACCTGGATACTTTTGTACCTGTTTCATCCAGCATCTTCACATGGTCCTTTGCTGTTGTTCTGGGATTGATTTGCACTTTTTGCACCAAAGTACGTTCATCTCTAGGAGACAGAATGTGTCTCCTTCCTGAGCGGTATGACAGCTGCGTGGTCCCATGGTGTTTATACTTGCATACTATTGTTTGTACAGATGAATGTGGTACCTTCAGGCGTTTGGAAATTGCTCCCAAGGATGAACCAGACTTGTGGAAGTCTACACATTTTCTTCTGAGGTCCTTGCTGATTTCTTTTTATTTTCCCATGATGTCAAGCAAAGAGGCGCTGAGTTTGAAAGTAGGCCTTGAAATAATTCCACAGGTACATCTCCAATTGACTCAAATTATGTCAATTAGCCTAACAGAAGCTTCTAAAGCCATTTGGCATTTTGGCAAACTCTGAGCGGGCTGTCATGTGCCTTTTACTGAGGAGTGGCTTTTGTCTGGACACTGTAGCATAACGGCCTGATTAGTAGAGTGCTGCAGATATGGTTGTCCTTCTGGAATGTTCTCCCATCTCCACAGAAGTACTCTTGAGCTCTGTCAGAATGACCATCGGGTACTTGGTCACCTCCCTGACCAAGGCCCTTCTCCCCATTCTTCTTCTCCTCCCTCAAAACTAGGAAATAATACATATGGAATCATGTAGTAACCAAAAACTTTTGAAAAAAATCTAAATACAGTTTTGAGATTCTTCAAATAGCCACCCTTTGCCTTGATGACAGCTTTGCACACGCTTGGCATTTTCTCTTGGCATAACAGGTGTGCCTTGTTAAAAGTTAATTTGTGGAATTTCTTTCCTTCTTAGCCTCTCAGGGATCATTGGGGCGCTAGCGACCCACTCCCGACACCACCAGATAAAATGTAAAGCGCCAAATTCAAAATCCCAAAGTTGAATTATTAAAAATCCACCAATATACAAGTGTTTCATACTCATCAAAAGCTCTGTTTCTTGGCAATATCACAGCGTTGTCAGATTTCAAAAAGGCTTTACGGCGAAAGCACTACATTTGATTGTTTGAGGACAGCACCTCACATACTTTTCACATAGCCATGAATTCATTAGCCAGCGTGGCACACACATAACACATTTCACAGCAAAAACAAATCAATTACCTGTTGAAGAACTTCTGCTGAGGTCATCCTAAGTGTCCAACGAAGACAATCCATGGTTCTTTTGTTAGAAAAAGTCATGTATTATATCCATAAATCTCCATTTGGTTCACGCGTCATAGTCAGAAACGACAGCCTCCACTAGTCCATTGAAACGTGGCGCGAACTCGTTCATCTTATACCTATAAACTTGTCCAAGAACAATCAAACATCATTTTAAATGTATCCTTAGGAACACTTTTACGTATATTTACTATAATAAATCAACCGGAATATAAACTGAGCTCTACAGACCGAGGGAAACACAGTGCGCGCTTGGCGAGAGCGCGTGCCCAGTCCTACAGAGTTCCAAAGAGGCACTTCCTGATTCTCTCTTCTTCTCTGTTCTAACTCATCTGAACAGCATGAAACCACTTTCTAGAGACAAAGGACATCCAGAGGAAGCGATAGGTACTGCATTCATATGCCCTTTTATGGGCATTTTCATGAGGGAGGGGTTCCAAATGAGGCACTCTGTGAAAACCACTTTCTCCAGGACAGAAATTCCTTGGGGTCTTGCCTGCCATATCCGTTCTGTTTTACTCACAGACAAATGGTTAACAGTTTTACAAAATTCAGAGTGTTTCCTATCCAATGGTACCAAATATGTGCATATCCTATTTTCTGGGCCTGAATGGGAGGCATTTTACTTTGGGCACGCCAGGCTCTCCAAAACGGTCAAGTTGTGCAGTGATCCCTAAGAAGTTAATGCTTTTGAGCCATTCAGTTGTGTTTTGACAAGGTAGGGGTGGTATACAAAGATAGCCCTATTTGGTAAAAGACCAAGTCCATATTATGGCAAGAACTGCTCAAATAAGCAAAGAGAAACGCCAGTCCATCATTACTGACACAAAGGTCAGTCTCCAGTATTTATGCTGCAATAGTTTGACCCTAGCCCCTGACACAGTCTGATATATCTGGAGTATTTCTCCTGTCTTATCCGGTGCCCTGTGTGAATTTAAGTTCTCTCTCTCTCTGAGGAAGAGGAGGACCTGAGCCCTAGGACCATGCCTCAGGACTACCTGGCCTGATGACCCCTTGCTGTCCCCAGTCCAACTGGTCATTCTGCTGCTCTAGTTTCAACTGTTCTGCCTGCGGCTATGGAACCCTGACCTCTTCACCAGACGTGCTACCTTGTCCCAGACCTGCTGTTTTCAACTCTCTAGAGACAGCAGGAGCGGTAGAGATACTCTGAATGATCGGCTATGAAAAGCCAACTGACATTTACTCCTGAGGTGCTGACCTGTTGGACCCTCTCAACCTCTGTGATTTTTATTATTATTTGACCCTGCTGGTTATCTATGAACATTTGAACATCTTGGCCATGTTCTGTTATAATCTCCACCCGGCACAGCCAGAAGAGGACTGGCCACCATAGCTTGGTTCCTCTCTAGATTTCTTCCTAGGTTCCAGCCTTTCTAGGGAGTTTTGCTTCTACACCTGCATTGCTTGCTGTTTGGGGTTTGAAAAGTTTTAACGTTTCTTCAAGTGCAGTCGCAAAAAACATCAAGCGCTATGATGAAAGTGGCTCTCATGTGGACTGCCTCAGGAAAGGAAGACCCAGACTTACCTCTGCTGCAGAGGATACGTTCATTAGAGTTGCAGCCCAAATAAATGCTTCACAGAGTTCAAGTAACAGACACATCTCAACATCAACTGTTCAGAGGAGACTGTGTGAATCAGGCCTTCATGGTCGAAATGCTGCAAATAAATCACTACTAAAGGACACCCATAAGAAGAAGAGACTTGCTTGGGCCAAGAAACACGAGCAATGGACATTAGACCGGTGGAAATGTATCCTTTGGTCCAGAGTCCAAAATTGAGATTTTTGGTTCCGACCGCCATGTCTTTGGGAGTCACGGTGTGGGTGAACGGATCAGGGCCCTGTTTTAGAAAGCAGGTTTAACAAACTCTGAGTTTACACCTGAACTCTAGGTTGACTAACTCTGAGCTGTCAAACTCAGAGTTTTCAGTTTCAGAACAGGTGATAACAATTAGCTTAATAAACTCTGAGTTAAGTTAACCCTGAGTAAAGCATGTGCATGAGGAGATAACAAGCCTTCATCAATGGAACGCAGATAACATGATTCATCATGGCAACAGGAGAAAAAAGGTCTCGAACCTCCTACTTCTCCCCAGTGGAGTTAGTAATATTAATGATTGTGTCTAAGATGGATGAGCTGCCGTAGCAGAAAATTGCTGACCGAGTCAATGCGTGAGTATTAAATGAAAAAAGATAAAAGTTTTACCTCGAGTGTTCCACTTATTCAACATTTATATAACAAACAGCATTCAGTGGCTACATTCATCGTGATATATTTAAGTAGTTTGTGAAATTTTCTAAGCAAAAAAATAATTTTTCAGCCATCCCAGCACTGCCAGTATTTAATATTGTCTATTTGAAAGTAACACTTAAATGCCTTTTATACATACAAGTCTCCAAATTTGTGCTTACTGGACATGCTTAAATTTGACCTCCATTATAGCCATTAGAAAAAAGGCTGAGGGCCGAAAAACAGGTGGGGTCCACTACCACTCACAGAGGCTTGGAGAGATGGCCCTCAGTCAAAACAGTGGGTGACCTATTGCTGAAGGCATCACTGAAGGAAGCTCATCGGACCCAACCACCCCCCAGGACACAAGGGCCTACATAAGAGGTAGTTATTCAAATTAATGATATATGTACATTCATCCTTTTGCCAGTGTTACCTCAGTGACGCCCACCCATCCTTCTTAGACACATCTTGGCAAACTGATATTCTTGTAGCGGTACAATTCTTTGTAATTGACTGCTGTTACTTTTTCAGATTCTTTGTTGTCCTTCAGATATCATAGTCTATTTTAAGGTGACTCAGAGTTCTATATTTGAACACTTGTGATGTGGCCTGCACACTGTTGTAAAAAACTTTTCTGGGTAAAGTTATAATTTAACTGTCTAATCTCCATCTTCTGCCAGTTACTGATGGTGTAATCTATCTGGTAGAGCCTTCTGCCATAACATACCTCCATGCAGTTAAAAGTACTCTTAAAACTTAATAGATTTTTCATAGTGGGTTAGAGTGAACACCAAAATTGTTAATTTTCATTACAGGAGGAATCCTCCTGTAATGAAAATTAAGACACTTTGTCAGCTGCCACAGAGAGGAAAGATACAGAGAGGCCTATTGAGGTTCACACCTTAAAAATAACATCTAACAGTTGATGACAGTGTTCAGGGCAATGCTGGAAATTACAATGAGGAAAAGGGTCCATCCACCTCCACAGCACAACTTAACACAGTAAGATGTTGTTCGGCATTGGCCCATGACTTGTGGATGTCACAATCTTCTGACGGGACAGACCAAGACGCAGCGATGCTTCCAGTATACATTTTATTAAATGACGTAACTGGGAAAATAACAAACAGAAAGAACGAAGATCGTAACGAAGACCATAACAAAGAATAAACACTAAGCTATGCTCAAACAATAACCCACAAAACCTATACGAAAACCCCAAACATATATATGGTTCCCAATTAGAGACAACGACACACAGCTGCCTCTAATTGGGAACCATTACCCCAACATAGAAATAGACAAACTAGAACCAAAATAACCCTACACCAAAATGAAAGAAAAACACGCCAGCCTTAAACTCTGGCCTGGACGTGACAGTGGACCTGGCACTGTGAAATTCAATGTCATTTTTTGTGTGTTCCTATAGCTCCCTGTGAAACAGCTGTACAAGGTGTAATTAGAGAAATAAATTGAAAAATGTAATTTAAAAATTGACCACATAAGGCTGCAGATGCAAAAGATACAAATAGAAATACAACTGCTGGAACATCAGTTAAAGGCGGGTGAGGTGATCATAGGTGGATGATTTTGCTTGTTTGAACAACATAAAAATATTAACTACTGTACTGCATTTATTTGTAGGAAATATAGAAGACATCATAAAAAGAAAGACATATTGTCTTTATTTGACACTGGGGAGGTGATGGGTCAATCAGAAATGATGGTAGCATATTTTGTCTCTGACTGGTCTTCCATCTGGTGCGTCAGTGGGGTGGTCAGGATTGTCATCAGGATCGTTCACTGGTTGAGTAGGACAATGTTCTCCTCTAATTGTGGCAATGTTGTGGAGAATCACACATTCCACAATAATGTCACATGCCCTTTCTGGGGTGACACTGAGCCTACGAAGGCACCGGAACGGGGTCTTGAGCATCGCAATGGTCATCTCTACCCTGGCTTGTGTCCTGCAGTGAGCCAAGTTATAACGTTGCTGCTGGCCGGGCTCAGGATCAGGGTAAGGTGTCAGCAAATAGCGCTCTGTCACCGAGCAGGTACCCATCAAACTCTCCTATGATAATATGAGGATACAGTTAAAATGTTCAGTTGCAATAGGAAAGAACAAAACATTGATTAACTTCTTTGGGAGCAGCGCATGAGGTGACCGTTTTGGAGAGCCTGGCGTGCCCAAAGTAAAATGCCTCCCATTCAGGCCCAGAAAATAGGATATGCACATATTTAGTACCATTGGATAGGAAACACTCTGAATTTTCTAAAAGTGTTAACATTTTGTCTGTGAGTATAACAGAATGGATATGGCAGGCGAAAACCCGAGGAATTTCTGTCCTGGAAAAAGTGGTTTTGACACATTGCCTCATTTAGAACCCCTCCCTTATGAAAATGCCCATATAAGGGCATATGAATGCAGTACCTATTGCTTCCTCTGGATGTCAACAGTCTCGAGAAAGTGTTCTGATTCTTTTTAGATGCTTTTAGAGCATAGAAGAAGACGAATAAGGAAGTGGCCACACAGATGTCAATAGAAGTAAACGCGCGTTCACGGCTGGCGCGCTCTTTCCTTTCTTATCGCCCAGTTTATATTCCGGTTGAAATATTATACTATTTATACATAAAAGTGTTCCTAAGGATACATTTAAAATTATGTTTGATTGTTCTTGGACAAGTTTATAGGTATAAGTTGAACGAGTTCTCTTCAAGTTTCAATGGAGGAGTCGACGCTATATTTTCTCATTATAACGCGCCAACCAAACTGAGATTTATGGATATAATACATTACTTTTTCTAACAAAAGAACCATGGATTGTCTTCGTTGGACACTTGGGAAGCCCTTAGCAGAAGTTCTTCAAAAGGTAATTGATTTGTTTTTGCTGTGAAATGTGTTATGTGTGAACCGTGAAGGCTTATGAATTTATGGTAATGGGAAAAATATGTTAGGTGCTACCCTCAAACAATCAAATGTGGTGCTTTCGCCGTGAAGCCTTTTTGAAATCTGACAACGCTGTGATATTGCCAAGAAGCAGAGCTTTTGATGACTAGCGCCCCACCGCTCCCTAAGAAGTTAAGACACTAACAGATTACAGACGGTAGGCAATTAAGGTCACAGTTAGGAAAACGTAGGACACTAAAGAGGCCTTTCTACTGACTCTGAAAAACATCAAAAGAAAGATGCCCAGGGTCCCTGCTCATCTGCGTGAACGTGCCTTAGGCATGCTGCAAGGAGGCATGAGGACAGCAGATGTGGCCAAGGCAATAAATTGCAATGTCCGTACAGTTAGCTGCAAAAGACAGCGCTACAGGGAGACAGGACGGACAGCTGATTGTGTTTTATGTATAAATTTATAAATAGTATAATATTTCAACCGGAATATAAACTGGGCGATAAGAAAGGAAAAAACCACAGAGCGTGCCAGCCGTGAACGCGCATTTTCTTGTATTGACATCTGCGTGGACACTTCCTTATTCGTCTTCTTCTCTGCTCTAAAAGCATCTAAAAAGAATCAAAACACTTTCTCGAGACTGTTGACATCCAGAGGAAGCAATAGGTATTGCATTCATATGCCCTTATATGGGCATTTTCATAAGGGAGGGGTTCTAAATGAGGCAATCTGTCAAAACCCCTTTTTCCAGGACAGAAATTCCTCGTGTTTTTGCCTGCCATATCCATTCTGTTATACTCACAGACAAAATGTTAACACTTTTGGAAAATTCAGAGTGTTTCCTATCCAATGGTACTAAATATGTGCATATCCTATTTTCTGGGCCTGAATGGGAGGCATTTTACATTGGGCACGCCAGGCTCTCCAAAACGGTCACCTCGTGCGCTGCTGCCAAAGAAGTTAACGACCGTTCCACAGGTGCGTGTTCATTAATTCAATGGTTCATTGAATAAACATGGGAAACAGTGTTTAAACCCTTTACAATGAAGATCTGTGGAGTTATTTTGATTTTTACAAATTATCTTTTAAAGACAGGGTCCTGAAAAATTTACATTTCTTTTTTTGCTGAGTTTATAAACTCACCACGGGCAAATCTAGGGCAAATCTAGTGCTGGGTGTACACTCACGAAAAATTCACGAGTCATGCACAGACCCAGGCCACTTTGCTTCCACATTGCTGATGATGTGGGCTGCATCACATATGATCTTCACAGTGCAGAGCAGTAATTAGCTGCAGTAGCTGTATTGTGAAGTATCTTTCATTTGGAATGCTAACGGCTACTATTTAGGTCTACCTGCACATTAATGCTGTAGAAAGACTTCCTATTCACATAATGTCCTTCATTTACTGAAGGAGCTGTGGTAGGAATATGAGTGCCATCTATGCAACCAATCACACCTGGAAACACTAAAATATATCAAATTAACGGATTAGTACTTCAAGTCTCAAAGCTTCATACTAAATAAATTCATTATTGCTTATACTGATACCTGCAATTCTGTGGATTTCTATTTTGATGAGTCTTGTGGGTCTGTGACTTGTGAACACTACAAAAGTGTACAGTGCAAGAGTCACATTTCTGACAGCCTGACAGATGGTTGCCTTGGAAATATGCTCAGTGTCACCGAGGTTATGTAGAAAACTCCTGTTGGCAAAAAAAGTGCAACACAAAGAATTTGTTCCGAACTGAGAGCATGTCCACGATGTGTCATATGAACAATATGAGGGCTGAGAATATTGTTCAGATGAATGATCTATTGTACAGAAAAACGGAAACGCTCAAACAGATAATTACTAGGGAATGATAAAACATCCAAGTGGGGTCTGATCACTCTCTCCCGACTGAGATTTCTGCTAAGTATTTGTGCTTCAATATCAACTGGCTCTTCAAGAAAAGGACACGTCATGTCTGACACCTCCTTCAGTCTGCAGGCTTCAGCTAAAGAGGAGGAGAAACTCAGGGTTAGTTGAAGAAAACCTGCAAGCGAGCAGGTTAGCTTCAAGGAGTATATTGCCATAGTAACTGACTCAGAGTTAAGCTGAACTGGCTTTGTGAAACCAAAAACCCAGAGTTTCCTTCAACTCTGAGTCAATTAACTCTGAGTTTTCACTAAACCCGCTTTCTGAAACAGGGCCGATCACTGCATGTGTATTTCCCACCGTAAAGCATGGAGGAGGAGGTGTTTTGGTGTGGGGTGGTGACAATGTCGGTGATTTATTTAGAATTCAAGGCATACTTAACCAGAAAGGCTTCCACAGCATTGTGCTGTCACAGTTTCTGTGTTATTTGATTGTTGTTCCCTTAGGTTACCGGTGGAGGGCACCCTTACCCAGTTTTCTAGTTGTTCCATGTTACCCTAATTAGCTCTTATTGGATTCACTTGTGGTTAATTACCTTCTCTGTTCACCTGGTTGCCTTGTTATTTAGGTTTCTCAGTTGGCCGGTATCTTAGCTTAGGTCTCATTAGTGTGTTCATGTGCGGTTGCCTTGTTTCTGTTAAAACTCAAAGTAAAAGTTCTGGATTTACCCATACCTCTGCTTGCTGTGTTTCTCTGCGCCTGGGTTCGAGTTCGTACAGCCATTATTGTCACATGTGCAGTGATACGCCATCCCATCTGGTTTGGGATTTGTGGGACTATCATTTGTTTTTCAACAGGACAATGAGCCAACACACCTCCAGGCTGTGTAAGGGCTATTTTACCCAGAAGGAGAGTGATGGAGTGCTGCGTCAGATGACCTGGCCACCAAAATCCCCCGACCTCAGATGGTTTGGGATGAGTTGGACCGCAGAGTGAAGGAAAAGCAGCCAAGTGCTCAGCATATGTGGGAATTTCTTCAAGACTGTGGTAAAAGCATTCCAGGTGAAGCTGGTTGAGAGAATGCCAAGAGTGTGCAAAGCTGTCATCAAGGCAAAGGGTGGCTATTTGAAGAATCTCAAATATTAAATATATTTTGATTTGTTTAACACGTTTTGGGTTACTACATTCCATATGTGTTATTTCATACATTGGATGTCTTCACTATTATTTTACATAGTAAAATAGTAAAAAATTAAGAAAAACTCTTGAATGAGGTGTTCTTTTGACAGGTATTGTAAATCCATAACAAAATACAATTGTTGTAGTTTATTTTGGCAAATGTTACTTTCATGGTAAATTGTTTCTGTATTTTGTAATTTTTGTCCATCCCTGACTGTTATAACAGTCATTTAGCACTAAACTCAGAATTCCCCAAAATCAACTCATGAGGCTCAGTCTCTGAATCACAAATAAATGCAAAAGCAAGTCTATTTTAGTTTAGCAATAATGTCACTGTCCTCCAATGAAAGTAAGAATTTAGTTCTCAGTTACATGATATCCGTTCCCTCCGTTGCTGGATTTTGTGCATTGGGTTAACTGACTTATAAGACTACATGACGTACTTAAACATATGTGTCATTGTCAAATTATTTCATAAAATTACATTTGGTGTATTTTGACAAGGCTAGTCAAAGTTTGCGGTTAACTGTCTCAATGTCCTTCAGTGTGACAAGCCCCTGTATCTGCCACCTTTCATTACCCCTCATATTCCTCACTGATATTCCCAACATTTTCGCTAGTTGCTTTCAAACTCAACCGCATAACATGTTTCCCATTGACATTCAGCCCCATTGTGGCGAATAACTCCTATCCTGAATGTTAAGCAGATATGACATGTAGCTTTGATTGTAAGTAATTTGGCTCTGGTTCTGAGGTCAGCCAAGCGAGCAGAATCCACTTTCTCTTCATATCAAGGCCTTCTGTTCCTCCAGCTGCTGGGCTGGTGCTCTGAATGGGTTCTATATGGCTTGGAATGAGATAGGTGTCACTGTGGCTGTCTGAAACACCTCCATGCCTGATGAGATTATCCCCTGCTCTGTAACTTAACCTTACAACACGTCTGGGACGCCTCCCCGTACTTCCAGGAATTCTCCTCTCCCTTTCTCCGTCTGGACCGGAATCCTATGACATGAGTGATTATATGGACGTGATGGGTTGACCTACAGAGATGTATCACTCTTTGAAAAGTGAGCCGGTAACTCTACAGTGATAAATCAATGCATTAAATGGGGGAGGCCATTTTTTTCTGAAATGGTTCTGTTGGAGGATAGATCATGTGCCACCAAAGTAGACGTATGGACCATTTGAAAACCAAAAATGGCATCAAAACAAATAGATATGATTGAATGCTGCTCCCAATGTTAAATGTCTTTGTTGCAATGCCAAACTCAGA
The DNA here is from genome assembly GCA_003317085.1 of Hucho hucho. Classification (NCBI taxonomy): domain Eukaryota; kingdom Metazoa; phylum Chordata; class Actinopteri; order Salmoniformes; family Salmonidae; genus Hucho; species Hucho hucho. The sequence goes on along the minus strand of QNTS01000171.1, from coordinate 189,372 downwards.
AACATTGACAGTTAACAACAAAATGTTGAATAGTATCTACTCTAACTAATTATGTTAGCCTGTACATCTCTAGCCAGTCTACTATATGATCCTGCTTCAGTGGAAATTATTTAGTGCTTTGTATTGCTTGACATGTACTGTAGAACACATTGTCCCAGTTTAGAAGGAAGACTTTTCATGTAAAGATCAATACTGATGAACATAGCAATACCTCAGTCGTGACGTGCCAAATGGCACCCTATTCCCTATATAGTGCACTACTTTTGACCAGAGCCCTATCGTCCCTGGTCAAAAGTAGTACGGTAAATATGTAATAAGGTGCTATTTAGGATGCATATCAGTACCTAAGTCCCTTCCTTACCCCCTACCCCGAAGACAAGCAATTGTGTTAATAAAGAAACTAGAACGGGTTCTATGTTATATGATTAATTACTTCATACTGTCTGTTGCAGTTGCCCAGTAACAATGATGACTCCCTGCTCAAATGTCATGTGCTAGACTTGTACCATTCATCACCAGTGTAAGGTCAAGCTCAAAGTACGCTCTGACGCTAACACTGTGTTCCTTAATTACAACTAGCTCCTCAGCACTATCCACCATCTCTCTCTCTCTCTCTCTCTTTCCTGTTTGGTTTGGATAATACATGTTTGTATACAAAGCTTTGGATGTCATTTTATGTAGAAATTAAGTCAATATTTGGACACATATGGCTTTTTGTATTTATTATGGATCCCCATTAGCTGCTGCCAAAGCAGCAGCTACTCTTCCTAGGGTCCAGCAAACTTAAGGATGTTTATACAATGTTAAGAACATTACAATACATTCACAGATTTCACAACACACTGTGTGCCCTCATGCCCCTACTCCACCACTACCTCATATTTACAGTACTAAATCCATGTGTATGTATAGGGCATACGCTATCATGTGTGTGTGTGTGTGTGTGTATGCATGTTTGTGTTGCTTCACTGTCCCCGTTCCATAAGGTGTTTTTTTTTCTAATTTTACTGCTGGCATGAGTTACTTGATGTGGAATGGAGTTCCATGTAGTCATGGCTCTATATTGTACTGTGTGCTTCCCATAGTCGGTTCTGGACTTGGGGACTGTGAAGAGACCTCTTGTGGCATGTCTTGTGGGGTGTGCATGGGTGTCCGAGCTCTGTGCCAGTAGTTTAGACAGACAGCACAGTGCATTCAACATGTCAATACCTCTCATAAATAAAAGTAGTGATGAAGTCAATCTCTCCTCCACTTTCAGCCAGGAGAGATTGACATGCATATTATTAATATTAGCTCTCTGTGTACATCCAAGGGCCAGACGTGCGGCCCTGTTCTGAGCCAATTGCAATTTTCCTTAGTCCTTTTTTGTGGCATCTGACCACACAATAAAACAGTAGTCAAGGTGCGACAAAACTAGGGCCTGTAGGACCTTCCTTGTTGATAGTGTTGTTTAGAAGGCAGAGCAGTGCTTTATTATAGACAGACTTCTCCCCATCTTAGCTACATCTGCATCAATATGTTTTGACCATGACAGTTTACAATCTAGGGTTACTCCAATCAGTTTAGTCATCTCAACTTGCTCAATTTCCACATTATTTATTACAAGATTTAGGTGAGGTTTAGGGTTTAGTGAGTGTTTTGTTCCAAGTACAATTATCTTAGTTTTAGAAATATTTAGGGCTAACTTATTCCTTGCCACCCACTCTGAAACAGTAGCTGACGTGTATAGTGTTGAGTCATCCGCATACATAGACACTCTGGCTTTACTCAAAGTCAGTGGCATCTCGTTAGTAAAAATAGAAAAAAGCAAGGGGTCTAAACAGCTACCTTGGGGAATTCCTGCATTATATTTGAGAGGCTTCCATTAAAGAACAAGTAACTCTTTGTCCACATTATAGCATAAAGCCATAACACATACGTTTTTCCAGCGGCAGACTATGATCGATAATGTCAAAAGCTGCACTGAAGTCTAACAAGACAGCCCCCACAATCATTTTATCATCAACTTCTCTCAGCCAATCATCAGTCATTTGTGTAAGTGCTGTGCTTGTTGAGTGTCCTTCCCTATAAGCATGCTAAAATTCTGTTGTCAATTTGTTTACTGTGAAATAGCATTGTTTCTGGTGAAACACCATTTTTTCCAGAGGTTTACTAAGGGTTGGTAACATGCTGATTGGTTGGCTATTTGAGCCAGTAAAGGGGGCTTTACTTTTCTTGGGTAGTAGAATGACTTTAGCTTCCCTCCAGGCCTGAGGACACACAGTATCTAGTAGGCTTAAATTGAAGATGTGAAAGAATTGTTCACCACTATGATTAGTTTTCTGTGTTAATTATCAGAGGTGTTTCCTCAAGGACAAGAAAAATGTGAAGAGACCAATGCTATAAAATGAATTGTGACCATTTGTATTGGTATATTTCCTTTACTGATTTCCTCCACTGAGGTCATACACTGCAAAAAGTGGGATGACAGTTTACTTAATCTGCAGTGCTTTTACTGATTGGAATTATAAAAAAATCTGCTTTGGTTTGTTAAACCTATTCTGTTTGTCTGAAATCATATAACAAATTCCACAGATCAACGTGATTTTTTAACATGAAAGAAAACATCTAAATTTCTTTCAACACCTCATGTGCACGTGCATTTAATAGCGATGGGAGCAATGTAGCGGTGGAAGCCTATCAGAATAGCTGGCTTATCTGGGCCGTGGCTTTCAGGATCTATTGTATTCATCATTTGCAATATGCAAAAGCTGTGCTATCCTTTACTGGTTAAAATTCTAGTAGTTTATCTAATTTCAGTTTGAGACAAACAAGCAAGTTTAGTTTAGAGAATCATTGTACCATCTAAACGACTGTGAAATACAAGTTCCAAAACTCAAAATATTGTATTTTCAGCTGTTTGAAGCTGGTGTGCAAAACCGAAAGTAATAGACGCGCACACAACTTCAGAATGGTATAGAAATATAAAAAATATATAAAAAAAGGTGCACATACAGTGCCTTGCAAAAGTATTCATCCCCCTTGGCATTTTTCCTATTTTGTTGCATTACAACCTGTAATATAAATTGATTTTTATTTTGGATTTCATGTAATGGACATACACAAAATAGTCCAAAATGGTGAGGTGAAATGAAAAAAATGACTTGTTAAAAAAAGTATTAAAAAAAATTAAAAAGGAAACGTGGTGCGTGCATATGCATTCACCCCCTGTGCCATGAAGCCCGTAAATACGATCTGGTGCAACCGATTACCTTCAGAAATCACATAATTAGTTCAATAAAGTCCACCTGTGTGCAATATCAGTGTCACATGATCTCAGTATATATACACCAGTTCTGAAAGGCCCCAGAGTCTGCAACACAGCTAAGCAAGGGGCACCACCAAGCAAGCGTCACCATGACGACCAAGGAGCTCTCCAAACAGCTTAGGGACTAAGTTGTGGAGAAGTACAGATCAGGGTTGGGTTATAAAAAAATATCAGAAACTTTGAACATCCCACGGAGCACCATTTAAAGCCATTATTAAAAAATGTAAAGAAAATGGCACCACAACAAACCTGCCAAGACAGGGCTGCCCACCAAAACTCACGGACCAGGCAAGGAGGGCATTAATCAGAGAAGCAACAAAGAGATCAAAGATAATCCTGAAGGACATGCAAAGCTCCACAACGGAGATTGGAGTATCTGTCCACTTTAAGCCATACACTCCACAGAGCTGGGCTTACAGAAGAGAGGCTTGTTTTGCCAAAAGGCATGTGAGAAACTCCCCAAACATATGGAAGAAGGTACTCTGGTCAGATTAGACTAAAATTGAGCTTTTTGGCCATCAAGGAAAACCCAACACCTTTCATCACCCCGAGAACACCATACCCACAGTAAAGCATGGTGGTGGCAGCATCATGCTGTGGGGATGTTTTCATTGGCAGGGACAGAAACTGGTCAGAATTGATGGAATGATGGATGGAGCTAAATACAGGGAAATTCTTGAGGGAAACCTGTTTCAGTCTTCCAGAGATTTGAGACTGGGATGGAGGTTCACCTTCCAGCAGGATAATGACCCTGAGCATACTGCTAAAGCAACACTCGAGTGGTTTAAGGGGAAACATCTAAATGTCTTGGAATGGCCTAGTCAAAGCCCAGACCTCAATCCAATTGAGAATCTGCGGTATGACTTAAGCCATTTTGCCACAACTTTGGAAGTATGCTTGGGGGTCATTGTCCATTTGGAAGCCTTTAACTTCCTGACTGATGTCTTGAAATGTTGCTTCAATATATCCACATAATTTTCCATCCTCATGATGCCATCTATTTTGTGAAGTGCACCAGTCCCTCTTGCAGCAAAGCACCCCCACAACATGATGCTGCCACCCCCGTGCTTCACGGTTGGGATGGTGTTCTTCGGCTTGCAAGCCTCCCCCTTTTTCCTCCAAACATAACGATGGTCATTATGGCCAAACAGTTCTATTTTTGTTCCATCAGACCAGAGGACATTTCTCCAAAAAGTACAATCTGTGCAGTTGCAATCCGTAGTCTGGCTTTTTTTATGGCGGTTTTGGAGCAGTGGCTTCTTCCTTTCTGAGCTGCCTTTCAGGTTATGTCGATATAGGACTCATTTTAATGTGGATATAGATACTTTTGTACCTGTATCCTCCAGCATCTTCACAAGGTCCTTTGTTGTTGTTCTGTGATTGATTTGCACTTCTCGCAACAAAGTACGTGCATCACCAGGAGACAGAACGCGTCTCCTTCCTGAGCGGTATGACGGCTGCGTGGTCCCATGGTGTTTATACTTGCGTACTATTGTTTGTACAGATGAACGTGGTACCTTCAGGCATTTGGAAATTGCTACCAAGGATGAACCAGAGTTGTGGTGTTCAACAATATTTTTTCATGGTCTTTGCTGATTTATTTTTATTTTCCCATGATGTCAAGCAAAGAGGCACTGAGTTTGAAGGTAGGCCTTAAAATACATCCACAGGTACATCTCAAATGATGTCAATTAGCCTATCTGAAGCTTCTAAAGCCATGACATCATTTTCTGGAATTTTCCAAGCTGTTTAAAGGCACAGTCAACTTAGTGTATGTAAACTTCTGACCCACTTGAATTGTGATACAGTGAATTAATCCGTCTGTAAACAATTGTTGGAAAAATTACTTGTCATGCACAAAGTAGATGTCCTAACCGATTTGCAAAAACTATAATTTGTTAACAAGAAATGTGTGGAGTGTTTGAAAAATGAGTTTTAATGACTCCAACATAAGTGTATATAGACTTCCCGACTGTAGATAGTGTTTTTCCTTTTTGTAGGCTACTACTTTCATCAGTTTTAGTCTTGAAATATTTGGTTCTTTAGTACACTACAGAACTCACTCTGTTTAGCACATGGCCTCACATGTGAATCCTTAAAGAGATGAGTGGGGCTAAGGTTAAAGAGGGTGTGAACGATGCTGAATAGGTGTAGACAGAGCTCTCCAGTATGTGTACCAAAACATTCAAATGTATTTATAAAGCCCTTCTTACATCAGCTGATGTCACGAAGTGCTGTACAGAAACCCCAAACAGCAAGCAATGCAGGTGTAGAAGCACGGTGGCTAGGGAAAATTCCCTAGAAAGGCCAGAACCCAGGAAGAAATCTAGAGGAACCAAGCTATGAGGGGTGGCCAGTCCTCTTCTGGCTGTGCCGGGTGGAGATTAAAACAGAACTTGGCCAAGATGTTAAAATGTTCATAGATGACCAGCAGGGTCAAATAATAATAATCACAGTGGTTGTCGAGGGTGCAACAGGTCAGCACCTCAGGAGTAAATGTCAGTTGGCTTTTCATAGCTGATCATTCAGAGTATCTCTACCGCTCCTGCTGTCTCAAGAGAGTTGAACACAGCAGGTCTGGGACAGGTAGCACGTCTGGTGAACAGGTCAGGGTTCCATAGCCGCAGGCAGAACAGTTGAAACTGGAGCAGCAGCACGGCCAGGTGGACTGGGGACAGCAATGTGTCATCAGGCCAGTTAGTCCTGAGGCATGGCCCTAGTGCTCAGGTCCTCCGAGAGAGAGAAAGGAGAGAAAAAGAGAAAGAATTAGAGAGAGCATACTTAAATTCACACAGGACACCGGATAAGAGAGAATAAATACTCCAGATTTAACAGACTGACCCTAGCCCCCCGACACAAACTACTGCAGCATAAATACTGGAGGCTGAGACAGGAAGGGTCGGGAGACACTGTGGCCCCGTCCGACGATACCCCCGAACAGGGCCAAACAGGCAGGATTTAACCCCACCCACTTTGCCAAAGCACAGCCCCCACACCACTAGCGGGATATCGTCAACCACCAACTTACCATTCCTAGACAAAGCCGAGTATAGCCCACAAAGATCTCCGCCACGGCACAACCCAAGGGGGTGGGCGCCAACCCGGACAGGAAGATCACTTCAGTGACTCAACCCACTCAAGCGACGCACCCCTCCTAGGGACGGCATGGAAGAGCACCAGTAAGCCCGTGACTCAGCCCCTGTAATAGGGTTAGAGGCAGAGAATGCCAGTGGAGAGAGGCAGAGCGAACCGGCCAGGCAGAGACAGCAAGGGCGGGTTGTTGCTCCAGTGCCTTTCCGTTCACCTTCACACTCCTGGTCCAGACTACACTCAATCATAGGACCCAGTCCATAAAAATGGAGCTCTATCGGAGAAAGCCCTGCCTCCAGCTGTTTGCTTAGAAATTCTAGGGACAGTAAGGAGGCCTGCGTCTTGTGACCGTAGCGTACGTGTAGGTATGTACGGCAGGACCAAATCGGAAAGATAGGTAGGAGGAAGACCATGTAATGCTTTGTAGGTTAGCAGTAAAACCTTGAAATCAACCCTTGCCTTAACAGGAAGCCAGTGTAGAGAGGCTAGCACTGGAGTAATATGATCAACTTTTTTGGTTCTAGTCAAGATTCTAGCAGCCGTGTTTAGCACTAACTGAAGTTTATTTAGTGCTTTATCCGTGTAGCCGGAAAGTAGAGCATTGCAGTAGTCTAACCTAGAAGTGACAAAAGCATGAATACATTTTTCTGCATCATTTTTGGACAAAGTTAGATTTTTGCAATGTTACGTAGATGGAAAAAAGCTGTCCTTGTAACAGTCTTGATATGTTTGTCAAAAGAGAGATCAAGGTCCAGAGTAACGCCAAGGTCCTTCACAGTTTTATTTCAGACGACTGTACAACCATCAAGATTAATTGTCAGATTCAACAGAAGATTTCTTTGTTTCTTGGGACCTAGAACAAGCATCTCTGTTTTGTCTGAGTTTAAAAGTCAAATTTGCCACCATCCACTTCCTTCCAGGGAGGGCAATTTTGGGGCTTCGCCATGTTTCATCGAAATGTACAGCTGTGTGTCATCTGCATAGCAGTGAAAGTTAATATTATGTTTCCGAGGGCGACTTTCTCAAAAGTGGGGTTAAAAGCTTATCAGCTTTCAAAGCAGATTTTCTTTCCCGTTGTTCCTCAGCTGCAGTGTATGATATACCATTTTGTAGCTGTTAGTCTCTGCTTTTATCCAATGTAAAAAAAAACAACATTTTGCTACATAAGACCGAATCGAGGCGGTCGGTCACATATTTGTGATGGTAAACTGCAGGGACCCCTCAATAATAATCACAAATATGTGATTGCACGTATTAAAAGCTACAAAATTATCTGTAATTTGACAGTAAGTTACCGGCTACTGAGCTGCAGTATAAATACAGCATTTTTACAGTTGAGTTAAGGTGTTATTGTTATAAAATGATGTTGTTTACCTTATTTCCACTGCACTTTGAAATGTAGGTGGGGCACTGTTCTGGTGGGGACTCATTGGCATATTTTGGGGTATGGTCTAAAATGTTATATTTGTTTAATTTTCACGAATTTACTGTCAACTTGCTTCATTTTAATAAGTATGGAAAATTCAAAGTAACTTGGCTGATCACACTCACTGACCTTATGGTGTGGCAGGAAGGTCAGTTTGCTGCTAACCAAGATGGTGAGGCCTGGTGAGGCTGGGTCCAAAGTGTGCTCACCACAAATAATGCTTAATAGTGGTCGCCTGTTATAAACTTTCTTGTAATCAGAAAAGTTGAGCTACAGTGAGCAGTGAGCTACTGGCAGCTAGTTGCGAGTATGTTACTATGCATTTTACAATATCTTACAGTTTTTTTTAAGTTACGCAAAATTCCCAGCAACTTCCAGGCAACTATCAATCAAATGTATTTATAAAGCCCTTTTTACATAAGCAGTTGTCACAAAGTGCTTATACAAAAATCGAGCCTAAAACCCCAGAGAGCAAGCAATGCAGATCTAGAAGCACAGTGGCTAGTTAAAACTCCCTAGAAGGCTGGAACCGAGGAAGAAACCTAGAGAGGAACCAGGCTCAGTGGGGTGGCCAGTCTTTTTCTGGCTGTGCCGGGTGAAGATTATAAGAGTGCATGGTCATTAAGGCCAGATCGTTAGTCTAGATGTTGAAACGTTCATAGATGACCAGCAGGGTGAAACAATAATCACAGTGGTTATATTGTGTGCAACAGGTCAGCACCTCAGGAGAAAATGTCAGTTGGCTTTTCATAGCCGAGCATTCAGAGGCTGAGACAGCAGGTGCGGGAGAGAGAGAGAGTAGCACGAACAGTGAACAGGTTAGGGTTCCATAGCCGCAGGCAGAATAACAGAATTTGGATCAGCAGGAGGACCAGGTGGACTGAGGACGGGGACAGACAGTAATCTTCAAGCCAGGTAGTTCTGAGGCATAGTCATGGGGCTCAGGGCCTCCGGAAGGGGAGAGAGAGAGAGATGGGAGAATTAGAGGGAGCATACTTAAGATCACACTGGACACCAGGTAAGACAGGAGAATTGCACCAGATATGACAGACTGACTCTAGCCCCCCGGCACATAGACTATAGCAGCATAGATACTGGAGACTGAGACGGGGGATCAGGGGACACTGTGGCCCATCCAAAGTTAGCTCCAGACAAGGCAAATCAGGCAGGATATAACCCCACCCACTTTGCCACAGTACAGCCCCAACACCGCCAAAGGGATATCAACAGACCACTAACTTACTACCCTGAGACAAGGCTGAATATAGCCCACGAAGATCTTCCCCACTGCTCAAGCCTGAGGACAGGAAAGACAATCATGTCAGTGACTCAACCCCCTCAGGAAAAGTATAGTGAAAAAAGCCTGGCATGACCTGATGCACCCCTCCTAGGGATGGGATGGGAGAGCGCAAGCAAGCCAGTGACTCAGACCCTGTAATAGGGTCAGAGGCAGACAATCCCAATGGAGAAAGCAGAGCTGGCATTTTACAGTTAACATTAAGTAACTATAAAATGCACAGCAACCTCTTAATAGTGATGCTATGTTTGATACCGGTGCTCCGAGGCATGCATCGAAATGGCTAAGCATTTTACTTCGAAGTAGTGTGCCGATGTCTGTATCACTTTATCAGAAGCCTGTGATCAATGACGTCTGAAGCTTTGTTTCATCGAACAACCACCTGATTGGTTTGATATTGGTTTCGGTAGAAGACAAAAAGGCTACACTGCGCACAATCTATGGCGTGTAGGATGTCATCTATAATAATTTGGCTCCTCTAAATTATTTTGACCAGCATGTGCCACTAGTGTACACTGTGTTGATCAAAGCCTTGATTAACAAATGTATTTTCAACACAATTGGTATTGATTTTACTTTTGATAACGATGTTCCGATGCTCGTGTCAAAATCGCTAAGCTGTTTATTTCGAAGCAGAGTACCGATGCTTGTATCGGTTTAATAGAATCAATGATGTCCGAAGCTTCATTTTGTCGAACCACCACCTGATTGGTTTGGTATTGGTTTCGGTAGAAGACAATAATGCTACACTGCACAGGCACTACGGCGTGTGCGACATCTATAATAATTTGGCTGTTACAAATTATTTTGACCAGCAGGTGCCAATGGTGTAAACTCTTGATCACAGTCTCAAATAATGAACCCATCTTCAACAGATTTCACTTGAAATACTCAATGCTTCCAGACACTTAATTTCCCATTCACAAAAAAACAGCAGCACTACCTCAAGATGCTTTGTTTTCTCAGCACTGCAGCTCTTTAACATCACAAGATCTTACCCAAACAGTAATACTGACCATGTGAACAAATATGCTGAATCTAATAACATAAACATCAAACACTTAAACTGGTACAACACTTCCACTGACACTTGGTAGAAATGCACATATAATAGACCACGCCCTCAAATATGCTAATGAGTCCCACCGGTACATTGCCACCACCTACATTTCAAAGCGCAGTGATATTCAAATATTATGTCCAAATAATTACCATTATACGTCATTATGCGCACATGTAGCCTGAAAGGAAACCAGCAGTACCAAATGTGTTCGTATATGTACCTCTGAAGGTACCTTATGTGTACCTTTGCATTTTTTGTACCCCAGGGAACAACAATGTACCCTAACCGTACCCTACATTTTAGAGCTTGTGTATGTATGTTCCTGACCAAATTGATTCGGTTTTATGTAGCAAAATAAGTAGACATTTTTACATTGGATAAAAGTAGAGACTCAGAGCTAGAAAATGGTATATTATACACTACAGTTGAGGAACAATGTGAAAGTAATTCTGCTTTGAAAGTTGATAAACTTGTAACCTCACTTTTGTGAAAATGACCAATAATTTTGGTACACCTATTGGAGAGCTCTTCTTTGTCTACACCCATTCAGCATCATTCACACCCTCTTAAGCTTTAGCTCCACCCATCTCTTTAAAGGTTGATCCGAGCATTCTATACTAACAACAGCAGTCAAGCACCCAAGCTAACTGGCTAAAGTGGGCTAGCTTGCTAGCTACTTCCAGACATAAATGAGAGAACAGCTCACTGACCATTTTACTTGCCCTAGCACAGCTGGTTAGGCTGTTTTTATGTTGCCCAGAGTGTTGGTGACTGCAACTGTACTGCTGGCAACAACGTTTTTTTGCCAAAGTTTACTGACGCTGGTCATATTCAACGGGTGTTGAGCGTTCATAAATTTGTCAGTTATTCTGCGCTCTGGCACACTCAGTTGAGAGTGCTATGAAATTGGAGTAGATTTAACTTTTTTTTTTAACTAGGTAAGTTAGATAGATGTACCTGGTAAATTCACTCTGGCTATCAACAGCTGTCAGAGTGAAATCATGAACATTCTATTGAAATGGATACTTGCATAGTCTCTTGTTAAAACATGTAGCTAGCTAGCTAGCTAAAAAATGAACCATAATCCCAGCTCATGACGTTACTACCCTGCATAAATCTGCAGGTAGCTTACCAACCAGGTTCAATGTTAGCTAGCTAAAATTAGGCTATAACTAGCAAAGCAAATGGCTCTGAGATATGAATAATACGATCATACACAATGTTAGCTAGTGAGCCAGTCAGCTAACATTACACTAATCTGAAATGAAAAATGACTTTGTCCAAATTTGAAATTTGTAATATCTGAAAATGTAGCTAGCTAGACTTTTTTACCCGCATACATGGATGGACGCTTCTCCCTCTCTGTTACAGATGCCATGGTTGCCCTCAGTTTGAAGATGTAATCTGAAAACAGGTGTTGTCTCCATCTCCTTTGCTATCATACTCTAATTCCACTGATTTCAAAACTCGGTTCTCCAGAAAGTGGAGAGCAACACTTATGCAGTTGCCCTACACCATACATATATAAAAAAAAGCTGTGTTAGACAGGATTACCTACACGTACTGACAAGCTCAAATAGACAGAAGCGTGCTACATGGCAGACCTATATGTAAGTAATCTCTCGGCATTTCCATCCCAGTGGCTAGTGGGAAGGTTGCTGGCATTTTCTGTGGCTAAACCAACCAGGCTCGTAATTCAACAATGTTATGCATATTTACAGATGGCATACAAGTTTGCTATTAAGGTACATGAAAGTTCACATGTTCAGATGGTATTTATGCCAGAAAAACACATTTGGATAAAAAAAAAATTACATTCAAATGGCTCTCCTGTGAAGTAGTGATGCACGACATAAGCCTAGTTGCTTGAAACGAGTCACACATGTTCTTAATAATAAAGATGTACCTGGTGTCACTACTGAAACATTATAGCACTTCCACTCAAACGCTTGCAAGTTCATATCTCCAAAGCATGTATGCACACTTAAATCAAGTGTCTCTGAGCACTGCTATTTGTGAACCGTTTCAGGAAAGTAGGCGTATGTCGCGTGTTACTACTTCACAGGAGAGCCATTTGAACGTAAACTTTTTTTTAAATCAAAATGTGTTTTTTGGGAAGAAATGCCATCTGGAACATGTACACTTTCATGTGCCTTAATAACAAACTTGTATGTCATCAGTAAATACAAATAAAATTGTAAAATTACAAGCCTTGTTGATTTAGCTGCAGAAAAAGACATCAACATTCCCGCAATCCATGATTGGCTGAGATAATGAGTGGGCTGGACATTCCAAGAGATGATTTCGGATTGGTCTGCAATTGAGCATGCTACGTCTATTTGAGCAGGTTGGTTTAGTATGTTTAGGTAATCCTGTCTAATGCTGCTTTTTTTAAACATATTGCTTAGTAGAACTGCATAAGAGTTTTGAAATGAATGGAATTAGAGTATGATATCTAAGGAGATGAAGAAAACACCTGTCTCTGGATTATATCGTCAAACTAAGGGCAACCATGGCATCCGTGACAGGGATAAGCTTGCAACCATGATGTATACGGGTAAGATAGTCTATTTAACAAAATGTTCAGATATTACATGTCTAATTAGGCAAAAGTTGTTTTCATTTCAAGTTAAAGTGTACTGTTAGCTAGCTAGCTGATGTGAGCTGGCTGGCATGATAGCTAACACTACGTGTAAGATCTTATCATTCGTATCTCAGAGCCATTTGATTGGCTCGTTATAGCCTAATGTTAGCTAGCTAACATTGAACCTGGTTGGTTAGCTACCTGCAGATTCATGCAGGGTAGTAACGCCATGCGTTGGGAATATGGTTCATTGTTTATCTAGTGAGCTAGCTTCATGTCTTAACAAAAGACTCCACTATGCAAGTAATCATTTCAGGTGTGTTCGTAAATTCAGTCTGTCTATCTACTACGATTTCAGAGCACTCTCGTCTGCGTGTGCCAGAGAGCAGAATAACTGATGAATTTACGAACGCTCAACACCCGTTGAATACGGCGGTGTTAGTAAACGTCGTTAAAAAGCGTAATTCAATTGTTACCAGCAGCACAGTTAGTCAACAACGCTCTGGATAACATGAAAACAGCCTGACCAGCTCTGCTAGGGCAAGTAAAATGGTCAGACTGAGGTGTTCTCTCATTTGTGTCTGGAAGTAGCTAGACAATGTTAGCCAGTTAGCTTGGGTGCTTGACTGCTGCTGTTAGTACAGAACGCTCGGATCAACCCTTAAAGAGATGGGTGGCGCTAAAGCTTTAGGGTGTGAACAATGCTGAATGAGTGTAGACAAAGAAGAGCTCTCCAGTAGTAGTACCGGAACATTCAAAGGGCATTTTCTCAAAAGTTTATCAACTTTCAAAGCAGAATTACTTTCCCATTGTGCGTCAACTGTAGTGTATGACATACCATTTTCTAGCCCTGAGTCTCTACTTTTATTCAATGTAAAAACACAATTTCAAATGTTGCTACATAAGACCGATTTGAGCCGGTCGGTCACGTTTACATTGGTGTTGTCAGATAATTGGACAATAATTGACTTGATTCTGGCAAACTTTTAGTCGAAGTGCATACATTTATTCTTGCCATTACATCTATGGCTAATCACTGTCATGCCCACAGATCTGATGGCATAGCAGGAAATTCAGGTCATTAGCAAACCAAGAGGTTGTGAGTTCCAATCCCAAGTGAGATATAGTCTCTGAGGCTGCTGCCCAATATACTTAGACTTGGAATCACTGGCCACTTTAGTAATGAAACACTATTCACTTTAATAATGTTTACATACTGCTTTACTCATCTCCTATGTATATACTGTATTCTACTCTACTGTATTTTAGTCATTGCCACTGACATTGCTCAATCTAATATTTATATATTAGATTTATATATATTTCCATTCTTTCATTTTTAGATGTGTGTATTGCTGTGATTTGGTAGATACTACTACACTGTTGGAGCTAGGAACAAACATTTCACTACAACTGCAATAACATCTGCTAAATATGTGTGTGACCAATACAATTTGTTCTGATCTGATCTGCTGGTTTTGCAGTAGAACAACAGAACATCATTTGCTGGTGACTAGTGAAAACACAACAAAGGATGGTCACTAGTGATGGGAAACTGAGGCTTTCTGAAGGCTTCAGAGCATTCACCAGATTGTGTTGAAAAACTTCATTAGTCAGTGGGTCATTATCAGTTCACAATTCACATTAGTGACATCTGCAGGTCAGCAATACATACAATGACAGTGTGTGATTATGATATTGATATTTTTTCTCCACCATTTACATCAGAACTCTGTGGTGCAGTCGTTGACTTTAGTAGCCTATAATCAGCTAGAATACCAGGTTCATGTCATGCTTCACTTTCTTAAAGTTTACTATTTTTCAAAAACAGAATCTATGGCATTATGTAGGATGCCTAAGGCATAAGCTTATACTATAATAAACAAAACAAAATATTTAAACAGTGCAGACAGTGTGGTTTCAAGTTTTAAAAAAATCTAAATAGTGTGCCTTCAGCAGGATTCGACCACATACACTCACATCCTTTAATAGGTCCACAGACGACGCAATCACAATCACACTGCATACTGCCCTAACCCATCTGGACAAGAGGAATACTTATGTAAGAATGCTGTTCATCGACTACAGCTCAGCATTTAACACCATAGTTCCCTCCAAGCTTGTCATTAAGCTCGAGACCCTGGGTCTCGACCCAGCCCTGTGCAACTGGGTCCTGGACTTCCTGACGGGCCGGTCCCAGGTGGTGAGGGTAGGAAACAACATCTCCACCCCGCTGATCCTCAACACTGGGGCCCCACAAAGGTGCGTTCTCAGCCCTCTCCTGTACTCCCTGTTTACCCATGACTGCGTGGCCAAGCACGCATCCAACTCAATCATCAAGTTTGCTGACGACACTACAGTGGTAGGCTTGATTACCAACAACGACAAGACGGCCTACAGAGAGGAGGTGAGGGCCCTCGGAGTGTGGTGTCAGGAAAATAACCTCTCACTCAATGTCAGCAAAACAAAGGAGATGATCGTGGACTTCAGGAAACAGGAGAGGGAGCACCCCCCTATCCACATCGAGGGGACAGTAGTGGAGAAGGTGGAAAGTTTTAAGTTCCTCGGCGTACACATCACGGACAAACTGAATTGGTCCACCCACACAGACAGCGTGGTGAAGAAGGCGCAACAGCGCCTCTTCAACCTCAGGAGGCTGAAGAAATTCGGCTTGTCACCAAAATCACTCACAAACTTTTACAGATGCACAATCGAGAGCATCCTGTCGGGCTGTATCACCGCCTGGTACGGCAACTGCTCCGCCCACAACCGTAAGGCTCTCCAGAGGGTAGTGAGGACTGCACAGCGCATCACCGGGGGTAAACTACCTGCTCTTCAGGACACCTACACCACCCGATGTCACAGGAAGGCCAAAAAGATCATCAAGGACAACAACCACCCGAGCCACTGCCTGTTCACCCCGCTATCATCCAGAAGGCGAGGTCAGTACAGGTGCATCAAAGCTGGGACCGAGAGACTGAAAAACAGCTTCTACCTCAAGGCCATCAGACTGTTAAACAGCNAGACGGCCTACAGAGAGGAGGTGAGGGCCCTCGGAGTGTGGTGTCAGGAAAATAACCTCTCACTCAATGTCAGCAAAACAAAGGAGATGATCGTGGACTTCAGGAAACAGGAGAGGGAGCACCCCCCTATCCACATCGAGGGGACAGTAGTGGAGAAGGTGGAAAGTTTTAAGTTCCTCGGCGTACACATCACGGACAAACTGAATTGGTCCACCCACACAGACAGCGTGGTGAAGAAGGCGCAACAGCGCCTCTTCAACCTCAGGAGGCTGAAGAAATTCGGCTTGTCACCAAAATCACTCACAAACTTTTACAGATGCACAATCGAGAGCATCCTGTCGGGCTGTATCACCGCCTGGTACGGCAACTGCTCCGCCCACAACCGTAAGGCTCTCCAGAGGGTAGTGAGGACTGCACAGCGCATCACCGGGGGTAAACTACCTGCTCTTCAGGACACCTACACCACCCGATGTCACAGGAAGGCCAAAAAGATCATCAAGGACAACAACCACCCGAGCCACTGCCTGTTCACCCCGCTATCATCCAGAAGGCGAGGTCAGTACAGGTGCATCAAAGCTGGGACCGAGAGACTGAAAAACAGCTTCTACCTCAAGGCCATCAGACTGTTAAACAGCCATCACTAACATTGAGTGGCTGCTGCCAACATACTGACTTAAATCTCTAGCCACTTTAAACATAGGAATTGGATGTAACAATGTATCACTAGCCACTTTAAACAATTTTGTATATAATGTTTACGTATCCGACATACTCATATCAAATGTATACACTGTACTCTAAACCATCTACTGTATCTTGCCTATGCCGTCCGGCCATCGACCCAAATCTCTAGCCACTTTAATAATTATAATTGGATGGAATAATGTATCACTAGCCACTTTAAACAATGCCATTTATATAATGTTTACATATCGTACATTACTCATCTCATATATATACATGTGTATATACTGTACTCCATACCATCTACTGCATCTTGCCTATGCCGGTCAGCCATCGCTCATCCATATATTTATATGTACATACTCGTATTCATTCCTTTACTCTTGTGTGTACTAGGTAGTTGTTGTGAAATTGTTAGATTACTTGTTAGATACTACTGCATGGTCGGAAATAGAAGCACAAGCATTTCGCTACACTCGCATTAACATCTGCTAACCATGTGTATGTGACAAATAAAATTTGATTTGATTTTGACTTGATTTAATGTTCTATAGTTCCCTACATTAGCTGCTAAGCTACCAGTCAGGTGAAACCACACGTACAACATGCTAACTATATTTGTAAGTACGGTGTCCAGTAGAGACCTGTTGTTTTAAAGCAGCTGGGAATCGCCGAAAGCACTGGTACCCCGGCAAAATCAGTGGGATCTCGCATTTTGCAACACACGGTTTGAAAAATCCCATGATTAAACAAAGCTTAGGACAATCATTGATGACGTATGTCTGATAAAATGACACACGCATCGGCACACTACTTCAAAGTTAGATGTTTAGCAATTGCGACGCACACCTCAGATCTCCAGTATCAAACCTATGACCTCTGGTCACCAGCAAAAACACAATGAAGGCTGGTCACCAGAAAAAAACGCTGGTCAATGCTGTTGTTTTCAGGAGGGTTGTGATGTGATCCAAGGAAAGGAAGGCTGGGATACCAGCAGACTGCCCAGTGTGGTTTCTGGTGTCCTTTCGTTCTGTCGCCAGTTACACACCACCTTGGAATGACATCAACATCACGCTTTGGACAAACATAAAAGTGTAGAACCAGTACACAAAAAGTGCCTAATTTAATATTTTTTTATTGACCTTCTCTAAAATAAAATGAGAAAAAAATTGCTTGAAGTAATTCCTTCAGAAGGAAAGGTTTGTTTAGACAGCTAAGGCGGCATGCAGGCATCATTCCCCGTGGGTGTCCCTTGACCCATCACAGAAAATCACAGAGGTTGCCTCCCAAATGGCACCCTATTGCCTATGCAGCTCACTGTTTGTCCAGGGCCCGTAGGGCTAGTCAATTCAGCACACCGCTTACTACAACGCTGGTTGGCTGCTGTAGATTCACTTTAATTAATCCCTGCAATCCCTTGATACTATGTGGTTTGTGTGGGTTTCTGTCAGTTTCATTTGACGACCCCCTCATCTCCCCCTCATCCCTTTCTCACCACTGCACTAAATACCCTAGTTTCATACTCCCTTTATTGTCACATGCCCCCCCACTCCACTACTGGTTGCTTGTTTGGATGGCAGGTAGCCTAGTGGTTAGAGAGTTGTGCCAATAACCGAAAGGTATCTGGATCAAATCCCCAAGCTGACAAGGTAAAAAAAATCTGTCATTTTGCCCCTGAACAAGGCAGTTAACCAACTGTCCCTGGTAGACTGTTATTGTAAACAAGAATTTGTTGTTGACTTGCTTAGTTAAATTAATGTAAACAAATATGCTGTCATCAAGGAAAGGCCAAGTGTTCACTATATACATGATTTTATTTGTAAAGAAAAAAGTCAAATTATAAAATACAACATCTCTAATGAACAAATGATTATATAAAAAGATAACATAAGACATAAATAAAAGCAATATTGCCAAACACCTCCAAAAAACAAGAACTAATGAAATAAAGTAAAATACGCCAAAATATAATTTCACTGAATTGTGTGTGTGTGTGTTTGCATGTGTGTGTGTGTGTATGTAAAGGGTGGGTGCAGTGGTGGTTCTAGCTTGTATGGCTCCCTGGACGAACCCCCCCTTCAGTGCACAGACATACAGCTTAATGAGAAACCTGTGGAGCCCAGATAAACCAGGAGAAAAGTCGTTCATAGATCTAGTCGATTTATTAAAAGATCACTTCAACCCCAAACTGAGGGTTTAGAGCTTGAGGTAGTCACCTCATGCAAGTACTTGGGAGTATGGATAGATGGTGCACTGTCCTTCTCTCAGCACATATCAAAGCTTCAGGCTAAAGTTAAATCTAGACTTGGTTTCCTCTATCGAAATCGCCCCTCTTTCACCCCAGCTGCCAAACTAACCCTGATTCAGATGACCATCCTACCCACGCTAGATTACGGGAAGATGATTTATAGATCGGCAGGTAAGGGTGCTCTCGAGCAGCTAGACGTTCTTTACCAATCGGCCATCAGATTTGCCACCAATGCTCCTTATAGGACACATCCCTGCACTCTATACTCCTCTGTAAACTGCTCATCTCTGTATACCCGTCGCAAGACGCACTGATTGATAAAACCCTCTTAGGCCTCACTCCCCGCTATCTGAGATATCTACTGCAGTCCACATACAACACCCGTTCTGCCAGTCACATTCTTTTAAAGGTCCCCAAAGCACACACATCTCTGGGTCGCTCCACTTTTCAGTTCGCTGCAGCTAGCGAATGGAACGAGCTGCAGCAAACATTCAAACGGGACAATTTTATCTCAATCTCTTCCTTCAAAGACTCAATCACGGACACTCTGACAGTTGTGGCTGCTTTGTGTGATGTATGGTTGTCTCTACCTTCTTGACCTTTGTGCTGTTGACTGTGCCCAATAATGTTTGTACCATGTTTTGTGCTGCTACCATATTGTGTTCCTACCATGCTGTGTTGTCATGTGTTGCTGCCTTGCTATGTTGTGGTCTTAGGTCTCTCTTTATGTAGTGTTGTCTCTTGTTGTGATGCATGTTTTGTCCTATATATATATATATATATATATATTAGTATTTATTTATTTTAATCCCAGGCCCCCGTCCCCGCAGGAGGGCTTTTGCCTTTTGGTAGGGCGTCATTGTAAATAAGAATTTGTTCTTAACTGACTTGCCTAGTTAAATAAAGGTTAAATATATAAAAAAAACTGAAATAGTGCAACGATTCAAGTTTGATTCACGCATGAGAAAAGAACCTACCGAATCAGTGGGGGAATATGAGTTGAGAAAACTAGCGCTGGACTGTAACTACGGAATACATTATTACAAATGCTATGCGATCGGCTGGTGTGTGGGATTAATGATGACAGCAGCGGCGGATTTAGGTATAGGCGACGTGGGCAGCCACCCAGGGCGGCATCTTGCCGGGGGCAGCACGGGGCGCCCGCACAATTGTTTTAATTTTTATAATAATATTCGGAATGGTGACATTTGTGCGATCGGTTTTCTATCGCTAATTTTCACGTCAAGTCAATGATATCATGTCACCATGTGGGACTGTGGGTCAATTAACCTTGATGGAGTGGGCACCCTGATTCTAGTTTGTGAGCTAGGCAGACTACTGCCTGGGAAGGTCTCCCACTCAGAAGTATGAGATGGGGAGGGGGCGGCGGTAGGTTGACCTCAGGTCACCCCACTGGAAGCCCGAGGTAGGGGGAGAGGGAGAATCTATCAAATAGTGTAACTAACTTTGTATAGTACTAATGCAATTAGTAGTGCAATTTAAAAGTTTGTGTTACTTGTTTGAAGTGCAATAGTGTAATAAATCAGGTTCTCTACTTTATAAGTGTGTTATTCTATTTGTGTATTTGTGTGATATAAGATTTGTGCAATTTAGTTTTATTTGTTTTTGTTAGCAATAGGGTAATAGTGTAATAACTTGATTCTCTTTTTTATTTGTATTTATATACTATAATTTGTTTCTATTTCTCTTATTTTAGATTTTTGTGTCTTATTTTTGTATATATTTTTATATTTATATAGTTAAATGTTCTGATTCTTTATTTATTCTGAATAAAAATGTGTTAGTGCAGAATGGTGTTTTTTTGTGTGGGGGGGGCTGAAGGGGGTGCTTGCCCAGGGAGCCATACAAGCTAGAACCTCCACCGGATGACAGGATACAAATATGCTTGTTATCAGAGCCGAATCTCACGTTTGATAATGCACTCAAGCTGGCACAGGCCATGGAGTACGCAAATAGAAATGCACTGGCTTTGCAGACAAGAGGCACAACTGCGCGTTATATAGTAAAGGAGAGCAGCTCTGAGTGCGCTGAGTTTCAAAGAAGGGAAAGCCGAGGGGCAGCAGCCAATAGACTTATCGGTGCAAAGGCAAACATGCGCGTTTGACTGTAAATTCAAACATGAAAAGTTTTATGCATGTGGGATGATAGGACACATTGCGAAGGCGTGCCGCAATAACAAAAAGCAATGGGCTACACCCACAGTCTCATGATATTATTGACGTCACATGCAAATGTCACCATGCCGATTTTTTTTGGTGTGCCATGGACAGCTGCCCATGTTGCCAATACCTAAATCCGCCACTGGGTGGCTGAGTGTGGGAGTCAGTGCAACAAGTCTCTTTCACTGGGACACTACCCGGTGAAATGTGAGGCGCCAAATTCAAAATCCAAAAGTTGAATTATTAAACATTCATCAAAAGCTCTGATTCTTGGCAATATCACAGCGTTGTCAGATTTCAAAAAGGCTTTACGGCGAAAGCACAACATTTGATTGTTTGAGGGTAGCACCTCTAATATTTACACATTAGCATAAATCCATAACCCAACACGGGTCTCACAAAACGCAAAAAAAAAATTGCTAATATAAAATCGCTTACCTTTGATTAACTTCTGCTGAGGGCTTCCCAAGTGTCCAACGAAGACAATCCATGCTTCTTTTGTTAGAAAAAGTAATTTATTATATCCATAAATCTCCGTTTGGTTGGCGCGTTGATCATAAAATCCACCGGTGAGTCGCCATTGAACCGTGAAGAGAACACGTTCAAAATTCTACCTATACACTTTCTACAAACAAATCAAACATCATTTTTAATGTATCCTTTTGGGTATATTTGCTGTAATATTTCAACCGGACGATAACGTGAACGATAGGAAAGAAAAATAAAGTGGTGCGCGTTCACAATCTCGCGCGCGTCAAACCTTGTTTACAAAAGTGGTCGCCTGACAATTTCCTGTTTCTATCCGTTCTGGTCACTCCTAGAATTCCCAGTCTTTGACTGTTGACTGTTGACATCTAGTGGACGCCATAGGTACTGCAGTCTCAGTCCTACATAAAGTTGTATGCAATAGGCACAAGAAGATGCTCATTTACAAAAAAAACTGCAAATCCGGATGGATTTTCCTTGGGTTTTCGCCCGCTATATCAATTCTGTTATACTCACATACATTATTTTAACACTCTTAGAAACTTCAGAGTGTTTCCTATCCAATAGTACTAATTATGTGCATATCCTATTTTCTGGGCCTGAGTGGCATGCATTTTACTTTGGGCACGCCAGACTCTCCAAAACCGTCACCTATGCAGCAGCTCCCTAAGAAGTTAAGATGGGAAGAGAGTCAGTGAGAAAAAATGTAGGTGATTGTCTGTGGTCTATTGCACATATGTTCTGTGTAGGGCTGAGGTGGATGTGGATAGTTGCTCCAGTTTTTGTTCTGACAGCGCTTTTTCTCCCCATAAGTACACTTGGCCCTTCTTCACCGCAATCAGGTCCTCAAACTCAGGGGAGCGCCAGTTTGGGGAGGTCACTGAGTTCGTCTCCACATCAGACATCATGTCTTCAGTTGCCCCTCAAATCACTGCCTATCTTGAGCAGAGAGCTATTTTAGGCGAGTGAACAAAGCCTGTGAATATACAGGAGACACCAAGTTATTCTGCCCAATAAGAAAACGATCCTGAACACTGGAATCTCAAAGAAAAAAAAAAGTCAACTTTTCAAAACTCAGTATGTTATTTAAAATGTATGGACTGGTTCACACGTATAAACTAATCTATCTCTGGCAATGCTACCTATGCTTTTTAATGTCCGTCTCCGATGCTCTGTCTGGGGTGTCCAACGACAGATGCCTCTCTATTTCAGTCCAATAACAGGTTGTCGCTGCATCTGAGGAGATAGTCAGAGTGGTATATTAGCAACGGTTATATGCCAGTGGAGGTCGTTGACTTAAGATGAGGGAGGACACTTTCTTTTATGAGCATGGCCTCATTTCTATTACAGCATATTGGATGTCATTCATATTCCATTCACCCAACTCAATGTAAGATTAATAGGTTTAGGCTATTACATGATATAAAGATTGTCCCTATAAACAGCTGCAGGCAAGTTTTTTACAGATGGGTGTCTTGGTGGTGGCAACAAAGACACACAAAAGAAACAACCACATCAAACCACACCCCCTAGCCAACTCACATTTGGCCTCTGTCATGGCCGCCAGCATTTCTTGAGGAGCCTCCACTGTTATTTGCATCAAAATCTTTGAGAAAATTGTAAAACGTACTGTAGTACTAAGTCAGTCCATGTATTTATGGGACCAGCTAACTCACCTTCAAAATCTGCCCTGTTTATACTTTTACTTTTGATACTTAAGTATATTTAAAACCAAATACTTTTACACTTTGACTCAAGGAGTATTTTACTGAGTCATTTTCTATTAAGGTACCTTTACTTTTACTCAAGTATAACAATTCGGTACCTTTTCCACCACTGGCAATTTGCGGGTTAGGCTACTGTTGAATGAACATGAGAATAGACAACATCCTTTTGAAGCATTTGATTTATCAAGCTATAATTTAGTTTTGATAAGACACTTTGACATTTTGAACTACATTTTTCAGTCATTTCGATTGTTGATATGGAAATTTAGTTAGAACCCTGTGTGTAATAATATTTCACATAATAATAATATTATTATTATTATTGTGTGTGTGTGTGTATCAAATCCAATTTTATGTCACATCACATGGTTAGCAGATGTTAATGCGAGTGTAGCGAAATGCTTGTGCTTCTAGTTCCGACCATGCTGTAGTATCTAACAAATAATCAAACAATTTCACAACAACTACCTTATACACACAGTGTAAAGGAATGAATACGAGTATTTACATATAAATATATGGATGAGCGATGGCTGACCAGCATAGGCAAGATGCAGTAGATGGTATATAGTACAGTATATAGATGAGTAGTGTAGGATATGTAAACATTATATAAATGGCATCGTGTGTGTGTGTGTGTGTGTTTGCACACGTGTGCATTGGAATAATTGTAAATTCATTTTGAAAGGCTATGGAGTTTGCTTTGCAAACTATTCACATGAAATGTGTCCATATATTGGTCTTTAAGTGCCACCTATTGGTTGTAACTGTGGATGATACATCGATCTACGACTGCGCTGTGTGTCATTTTGTCGGATGATGTAAAATATGCCATCATCGGAGGCTATCGCTTGTATATATTGGCTACATTGGTATTCACATTTCGATTAATAGCCTATGTCACTCTGGTTGTCGGAGCTACTGAATAAGTTGTATGGTGGGCTTCATCAATGTTTATTTGTGACTAAATCTAGCTTTGATAATAACCAGTGCTTACCCAGTCACCGACCTCACCGCATGTCACTGTCTCGCTCTCAGCACAGTATTCAAGGATTACTTTGTCTTACTCAGGAATGCTTCATTGCTCCAATGTCGCCACACACCTTTGGGAAGATAAGGTATTGTGCCCACATTCTGTTTGGAGGTTGGGCTAGTTTGAGGTTACTGTAACTTGGTATGGTTTGATTGGTCAGTGGTGGTCTGCATTTTATGTTGTTGGCCTCATACTGCAACTTGCATAATAGATAAATTGGGCCCTGCAGCATAGCCTTCCATATCAGTACACATTACTCCACCCATTGCATTTACAGACTACACAGACAAACCAAGCATTGTAATGGAAAACAAAACACAATTATCTCTTATCATAATTTTTCACGTCCAAACACAATTCCACATGTGAAAAAAACATTCCACATGTGAAAGTTGTTCACATTTGAAAGTGCAAATTCGATTTTCACGTCTCTTTTTTACGTGAACATATCAGCTCAACATGTGAAATCAGTTATTTCACATGTTGAGCGGAATTGTTCACATGTTTTTTTTGTAAGGGAATTAAATCACATGGGATTTTTAAATTAAGTGGTACACTTGTAGCGGTATTTATTAGAGAGGGGTAAAGAAAGATTTTGTTTGGGTGCCAGGCAGGTATTAACCACACCGAAAGGAAAAGAGTAGAATAGAGAGAATACCGCTACCAGACCCACACACATCAGCAGAAGAGACTGCCTAGATAAGAACAGACTCCCTTCACAACAGAGGCTGACTTCTCTGCTCTCTGTTTTTGTTCCTCCTCAAGAAGGATTATGACTTGATGATGGTTAGTTTCCATTTGTGTTTGGCACTTGTGCAGTTTTCCTTGAATATCCTGCTTCAGAGAATCTTGTAAATATTTCTGTCTCTGAACAATTTGTTGTTGGTTTTCCTCCATTTGACAGGGAAGGTAATCCAACCTCCGCTGCACATCTGTCTGATGAGCCTCCACATTTTCACTGAGTTTGTGAATGGCAGTGATCACAGAGACACCTCTCCCAGTCTCTCTGGACAGGGTAACAGGACGAGGTTGAGGGGAGGGTAATGGTGGAGATGTTATAGGCGAGCCGGAAGCCTGGGGATTACGGTTAGGGCTGTCCAACTCCATTAGTCCATTGAGTCCTTCCACAATGAAAGAATCCCGAACATGAGTACCATTAGGTGTGTCCACATTGACCCAGTATGGGGTTCCAACAAAAGACATGATTCAACTTTGTGTGGATGGTGTCATGGGTGTTTCTCTTGAATTCCCTGTTCGGGTGCCAATTCTGTAGCGGTATTTATTAGAGAGGGGTAAAGAAAGATTTTGTTCAGGCGCCAGGCAGGTATTAACCACACCGAAAGGAAAAGAGTAGAATAGAGAGAGGACTGCTACCAGACCCACACACATCAGTAGAAGAGACTGCTTAGAGGGTAGCCTGTTTGCCAGATAGCCAGTGGAGAGAAAAGATAAGACACACCATATAAAACTCACGTCACCTGCACAGGAGTAACACTAACAATGATACCTCATAGAAGTATAATAATGGCAGAGCAATTGAATGACATCTTCATAGAAACAATTTCAAAGAAAGAACCCAGTCATCAATATTAGAGAATTTGCCATAATCTGTATTACCTTCCAGTGGGGAAGTGCAGAGGGTATGAATGTGGGGGTCTTCATAGACAAATCAAAGGCCTTAAAATGTCCAAAATCTGGTGTCGGTTTTGGAGAGTCTGGCGTGCCCAAAGTAAAATGCCTGCCACTCAGGCCCAGAAACTAGGATATGCACATAATTAGTACTATTGGATAGAAAGCACTCTGAAGTTTCTAAAACTGTTAAAATGATGTCTGTGTATAACAGAACTGATATAGCAGGCGAAAACCCGAGCAAAATCCATCCGGAAACAGTTTTTTTTTTACATGCCTTCTATTACCATAGGCTGGTATATAGCATGGTGGATTCTAGGACCCAGGTTGCAGTACCTATGGCTTCCACTAGATGTCAACCATCTTTAGACAGTGTTTCAAGAGTTTGTCACGAACAAGAGGCTCATACAGGATGTTCGAGGAGTGACAAAGGGATTTCTGTCTGGTGCGGGAAAGACACGAGAGCGAGCCTCTCAGTTTTTTACTTTACTATCGTTCAAGATATTATCAGTGTGAAATATAATAGTTAATATACATAATAGTGTAGCCAAGGATCGATTATAAACCGTTTGATTTGTTTGGAAAAAGTTTATAGGTATAATTTGAACGCTCTATGTCTATAATGGGACGAGTGGACGGTGGATTTTCTGAACAGAACGCGCCAACCAAACGGAGATTTATGGATATAAACAATGACTTTTTCTAACAAAAGAAACATGGATTGTCTTGCTTGGACACTTCGGAATGGCCTCAGCAGAGTATCATCAAAGGTATGAGATTTATTTTAGCTCTTATATGCGTTTTGTGAGACCCGCGCTGGTTATGAATTTATGCTAATGCATCAAATATGAGAGGTGCTATCCTCAAACAATCAAATGTTGTGCTTTCACCGTAAAGCCTTTTTGAAATCTGACAATGCTGTGATATTGCCAAGACTCAGAGCTTTTGATGACTATGCAACACTTGTATATTGATGAATGTTTTATAATTGTACTTTTGGATTTTGAATTTGGCGCCTTTCATTTTTCCGGGTAGTGTCGGGAGTGGGGCGCTAGCGCCCCAACGCTCCTTAATTATGCTTAAGAGGTTAACTAAAATGTCAATACAAATACTTCTGGCAGGGCAATAATAGTCCATCGCTAATGAACATCAACGGGAAGTGCATTTGAAAAATAGAAAGTGTAAAGCACTGGAACGATAGAGGAAAGAGAAAGAGAGAGAGAGATCTTAGCTGTTGACTTCAGTACTGTCTGACCGTGGGATGGTGTGTTGGTTGATATGTCCAAGCTTCGCAACAATGTTGCTACTAATCCATGCGATCCATAACCGGTGCGGTCCCAAAAGATAACAACCACAAACTAGAGCCGTCACCCGATGATTGAGTTAAACACTTTATAAACTAAACACGCTGAAAATAAACAAGGACTTCTGCAGCATAGCACACGCAATCAAACTGTCGCGCCAACCAAGAGCTTCCTCCCAGAGAGCTGAAAGAGCTGTCTTTATCTCTCCTTCCTTTCTTACTGCTAATGTGCTCTTAAAGTGGCAGCGCACGGTGAAGGCTCTGTGCAGGATTTCGCCACACATGTTCAGCTAAAATAGTGTAAAAAGTGTTTAATCAATGATAATATTTGACATGATCACTTAGTACTGACTTTTCAATATGAACCCATCTGCGGTTTGAAATCATAACCTCTGGATTTGGGGTACGCTGATGTTTCTGCTGTTCCGCAAAGTCTGTATCATTTCACTAAACATACATTACATATAATACATTTCCATACTTAGCAAAAGAGTGCCATCTGCACTTCTATTTTAGTTATCAGTTAATCTGACTTCATTAACTCAAATTACTTATTTCAGCAATTGGAGGGGTTTTCTGTATAGTTTTCAAATTTTGGTGGGGAATATTATGTTTTAATGTTACTGCTGAATCACTATGATAAATGTAATTTTTTTCTTGTGTATTTCTAACAAAACTGAGACTTAAATCCAAAGTGTATGAATACAGGTGAAATCAGTCATTGATACAGACACTGTGGCGTAGCAGGAAGATCAGAATGCAGTTCATGAGTTCAAATTCTAGGTGAGGATATATTGAATAATAATTACAGTATAAATGAACATACACAATGTAATCATGTATGTCAAATATGAAAGTTGAAATCACTATGTTAAAAGCACTTTATTTGTGTGACCACGTGAAATATCATCACCTGTGCAGTGTTTGAAAAAAACACTTTGTTTCACATGTGAAATCATGTGATTTTCCAGTTATGAAATAATGTGTTTTTTACGTAAAGGGTGTAGTCTACCTGAGTCATTCGCGGAAGTGTTTTGAAATCTGCCACACCCCCTTTGAATCAGCATATGTTTTGTTGGAGGAGAAAATCATGCACATGTTTCAAAACAATATGCTACTTATCGATAAAATAACTTGTTTTATTTTAAAAAAAAGTCATCAAACATTCTTATGGTTAAGTAGGGTTAAGTACCTTGCACAAGGGCACATCAACAGATTTTTCACCTCAGGGATTCAAACCAGCATTATGTTGGTTACTGTCCCAAACTCTTAACTGCTAGGCTACTTGCCGCACTTTACACATTTTTTGGGGGATCCAACCCTGTAAACGTCATTTGCCTGACGACACGTGAGTGGAGGAGTGTCACATTTCATATATGCGCATTTCCATCCACATTGCCTCTCCTCGCCGCCTGTCCTTGATTACTTTTGACCTTTTTTCAAAAGGAGGTGAGAGAGGACAGAGTAGAGAAAACGCAGGAGTTTAGCAAATCCAAATGAGAAAAGCCTTTTGAAGGAAAACCTTAAGTACCTCCCCCCTTTGGTGCCTGATAATAATAAAGGTATGAGTTGTATTTCACTGCTCACTTGGGACTACCGTGCACATCAATGGGTTTAAAATGGAGGAGCTGAATTCTCCCAGCAGCCTTTCATTATTATAATTGCCATGTCTGTCCATCACATAGGCAGACACCTCCGAATGCACATTATCTCACAGGACTTGATGTGGAAATGTGCTATGACTATCCACCTCCCGTTTGAAGCAATGGTGTAATCACAAGCAGCGAAATCACTCAGAGAATATTACATTTGAGTCATGTTCACTTGTGTCAAATAAACTGCAAAAAGCTAACTATATATTGCATGAAAAAATAATAGTATTGCAAGCTGGGAGAGATTCAGCTAGATTCAGTATTTAAACTAGCCTCAAAGTGTTACCTATTTCCACTGCATTTTATAACATTAGGCCACCACCTATAGTTCAATCAGTTTATCAAGATGCACCACACCATTTTCTCTGCCGATGTTATTCCCTCACTGGTGACCAAGGCTTGTGAAATGGACTGCATGCTGGGCGCTAAACAGGGGAGAGAGATGGCCATGTGAGAAATTAAGGAGGCTGGTGAGTTACATGGTCATACTGTATTGTATATGAAGAGTAACTGCTTTCCCATGGATAGGATAGAAACTTAATTAATGGCAAGGATCATTAACAGACTCCCATTTAATAGTTGCTTCTAAATATGAGCTGACTGCTCAATGAGGCTGCTGACAGGAGTGTTAGCTATCTGGCAATACAATACAGTATTATTATTAATAGTTTTCAGACACTATTTCAAGACGGAGGAAAAGATGGCTGTAAAGCCTACTGTAATTTGGACAGTGCAGTTAGATTAACAAGAATTTAAGCTTTTAACCGATATAAAACACTTGTATGTACCTAAATGTTTAATATCCATAATTTCTATGGTTATTTATTTGAATTGCACGCCCTCCAGTTACAAAATGTAAAATAGCGATAAAATGAATCACTTACCTTTGAAGATCTTCCTCTGTTTGCAATCCCACGGGTCCCAGGAACACGAAGAATGGTCGTTTTGTCGATAAAGTCCTTCTATATCCCAAAAGTCTGTTTAGTTAGCGCCATGGAGTTTTGTAATCCAGTCGTTCAACATTCAGAAAAAAAGTTTGTCCAAACAAGTCAAACGATGTTTCTAATTAATCCTCAGGGTGTCAAATATCTAAATGATCTTTGTGGGCTATACCTTGTCTCAGGATGGTAAGTTGGTGGTTGAAGATATCCCTCTAGTGGTGTGGGGGCTGGGCTTCGGCAGAGTGGGTGGGGTTATATCCTGCCTGTTTGGCCCTGTCCGAGGGTATCATCAGCACTCTGTGACATCAGCTGATGTATGAAGGGCTTTAAAAATACATTTGATAGTCCAAATGCTGCAAACCAAAGAGATCAGTTAAGGAACACAATGACTAAGTTGGGTGACAAATCAGCAGAACTCACCTGTCTAAAATCAGTACTCTAAGCGTTAAAGTGGACTCTGCTATAAAGAAGAATACCACCCAAGCTACCCAACCAAGAAACGGAGCTCAGTACTCAAAGGAGTGAAGACAATATAAGGTTTAAGATTTTGCCTCCCTCATGTGTCCTCATTATGGCGCCTCTTCGCCAACAAAGCCAAAGCTTGGCTTCTCCTCTTGGCCTTTCGGCCCCAATTTCCCCACAGGATGAAGCCAACCCTCTCCGCCCGCTTGGCACGGAATGCCTTGACAAACTCGTCAAAAACTTCCCCACCTTTGACCCTGTCCCAGGTCAGCCAAACAGTACTGAGATGTTCCTAGCTGACATAGAGGATGCATTTGATGGCTACCTGAACGCTACGGGTTCTGACAGGCTTTACCTGTTGAAACGAATGTTGAATAGACACGTGACGAGGTTCA
This sequence comes from Hucho hucho, assembly GCA_003317085.1. Classification (NCBI taxonomy): domain Eukaryota; kingdom Metazoa; phylum Chordata; class Actinopteri; order Salmoniformes; family Salmonidae; genus Hucho; species Hucho hucho. The sequence goes on along the minus strand of QNTS01000171.1, from coordinate 158,842 downwards.
TTAGACTACAACAGCAACACTTGCAAAAATAACTACGCTAAACTTGCCACAGCTTTGAAATTAGAATTCAGTGGTTCTGCGACTGGCAAACACGATAGCTCACTGGCTAACACTGTCAAACAAGCTCGGAATGAACACCCACAAGCTTACTATCATAGGCTTCGTTCAGCTTACTTTGGCCAACTCACTAAAACAGGAATAGAAGAGCTGTTACCATTCAAACAAATGTTTCTGTCGAACATGTATCCCACCTTCATTACCTACTTGGGCCCTACAGCCCACGTTGGCTTGCCTATCTTACAACTCAGAGAGCTTGCAAGCACAGTTTTGAGGCATCAAAAGCACGCAACGCTAAGAGCCGTGACATCTCGGTTTTGAAGTTTGACCAGGAGCACTCACTCCAGTTAGAGGGTGCATTTTCAGGTATTGGAGCATTGAGAGATGACGCAAAATAAGGCTTCTACCACGAAACCACATTTCCAATACCCACGCAGTCGAAATAACTGAAATAATGTCGTCATCGAAATGACTACTGCTGCAATCGACCTGTTCGCTACTTTCCTACACCCAACCCACACAAAGTGTCAGAGCACAAGGGTAACAAAGGGTTCAAGGACGATAAAAACGTATACCAATGTTCTCTGCAAGTTCCACTATATGGAGAGAAAAAAAAAGATATGTCACAAGGACTAGATGGGACATTTCCTGACACGTCTTGGTGCAGAATCCCATCCAAGGAGATATTACGATATCTCAACGCATTCCATCAGCAAACCTAATTGACCATTCTTTTCATGATTTCGTGCCAGCAGTCGTGCAATACTGCAGTTGTGATTAACTTTTCTTGCCCTTCAGAAACGTCCGCAAGCACTGCACCCGTCTCAGCAAGAAAAACATCGATGCGTTGAGTGTACTCTGCTTCTGATGGTAGATCTTCTGCTTTGTGTGGGACTGTCACTCCTTACAATGACACTAACGGCGTCAGTCCCGCAACTGACCCAATGACTCCCACTGGTAAAACAATATCACAGACAGATATCCTCGTCTCAGTTCGCAGGTCCTGACGAGGTTGCCATGCGTGGACGCTGTGCTGACTGACAGGCCTCGACAGCCACTGAGCGTTTTGAAGCACAAACACCAGGAGATTTGGTCGAAATGTTACAGCCATTCTAATGACAATGCGGCTGCTGACAACTCGTACTTAGGGTCCGATCTTTTTTTGTGTGTCTCAGATACCAACACCAACCGCTGGTGGGGGGGGTCCCGAGACACAAAAGGGGGGAATGCTAGCCCAGACCCATGATAAGCCTCATCGAGGCCGGTGGGGGGGTCGCGACTACGTGCAACACTGTACGAGGCCGCCAGAGCAGAAAACAAATCTAGTTCTCAACTTCCCCATGAGAACAGAGAGGAGCGGACAGGCCCCTCGATGGGGATAACCTTTAAACATATCTAAGATATTACTGAGGTGTACCACACTGGTCGTAATAGAGGCCAGTGGACTTTCCACCTCCAAAACAAATGGCAAAAATGTGTCATTCCTTGCCATGTGTAGTTTAAACTACAACGCAACTAGTAAAGTGCTCTAATCATGTGTTCTGGTAGGTTAACATTTCAGAATAAATCGGTAGGATAACTGGTCCCCTTGAGTACCAGTACCAATGCCAGCACAGACAGTCCAGCAACAATCAGTAAGAAGGTTAGAAACCTCACAAGTCAAATTGCTATTGATAATAGCATAAATTCATAAACCATCGCAGTTCACACAAAACACATTTCACAGCGAAAACAAATCCCTTACCTTTTGAAGAACTTCTGCTGAGGGCTTCCCAAGTGTCCAACGAAGACATTCCATGGTTCTTTTGTTAGAAAAAGTCATTTATTATATCCATAAATCTCTGTTTGGTTGGTGCGTTATGATCAGAAAATACAGCGTCCACTCGCCCATTGAACCGTGAAGAGAACTCGTTCAACCTATACACTTGTCCAAGAACAATCAAACATCATTGATAATGTATCCTTAGGAACACTTTAATGTATATTTACTATAATATTTCAACCGGATTATAAACTGGACGATAGGAAAGGAAAAAATTACAGCGCGCACGAGCCCTTGAACGCGCATCCTCTTCTGTTTACATCTAACACTGAGACGCTGTGCCTTAGACAGCTGCGCCACTTGGGAGTCATAAGGCCAGGGTAGCTTCAAAATACAACACATGCTAATACTTCTGTTGACGCAATTAGCATTGTTTTCTAGAGCTAATAGAATAATGTAGCTAGCTACCTAAGCATGGAGTATATCACCATAAAGGTTATGAAATGAATAATGTTACTGTAACTGACAGTTAAGTCTATGTCGTTGTTTTTTGGTTGAATTGTTGAAATAATAAGACAAGCAGAACTACGCGGTGTAGTTCGTAAAGGTTGAAGTGTGTATGTTAGGATGGTAACGCTATAATAATTAAGGATAAAGCGTGAATTCATGCCAGGAATAATAAATGTGAAGTTTTTGATTCCCTCCCTTCTGTAATAAGCAGCCAATGAGGTATTTTTCCTTTTCATGTGTTTAACTAGACAGGGAGCGGTGGGTCGCACTCCCGACACCACCAGGTAAAATGTAAAGCGCCAAATTCAAAATCCCAAAGTTGAATTATTAAACATCTACCAATATACAAGTGTTTCATACTCATCAAAAGCTCTGTTTCTTGGCAATATCACAGCGTTGTCAGATTTCAAAAAGGCTTTACGGCGAAAGCACTACATTTGATTGTTTGAGGACAGCACCTCACATACTTTCTCATAGCCATGAATTCATTAGCCAGCGTGGCACACACATAACACATTTCACAGCGAAAACAAATCAATTACCTGTTGAAGAACTTCTGCTGAGGTCATCCTAAGTGTCCAACGAAGACAATCCATGNCGAGGCTGCTGACATCATAAGGAAGCGATGTGTACTGCATTCATATGCCCTTATATGGTCATTTTCATGAGGGAGGGGTTCCCAAATGAGCAATGTGTCAAAATCACTTTTTCCAGGACAGAAATTCCTCGGGGTTTTGCCTGCCATATCCGTTCTGTTTCACTCACAGACAAATGGTTAACAGTTTTGGAAAATTCAGAGTGTTTCCTATCCAATGGTACTAAATATATGCATATCCTATTTTCTGGGCCTGAATGGGAGGCATTTTACTTTGGGCACGCCAGGCTCTCCAAAACCGTCACCTCAGGAGCTGCTCCCTGAGAGGTTAATCTGATACTGTTATAGCTCCGGCTAAACTGTTTATGTAAGTAAGCATGTATGTAAGCACAGAGTTATATCAAGCTAATAAGTCACTCGTAAGACAAGAAAGTTGTAAGAGTGTGCTTAACTGTATTTTAATTTACTTTATAATTCTCATGGAAGGTGATAATTCTGACTAAAACTACAGAATAAAGCTGCCAGTTAAAATCAAGGAACGGTTGTGCTTGTGGTTACTAGAGGGAGCTACAATTACTTCGCGTGTCCACAGATATAAGGAATATGCACAAAAATATTATAACATAATAAGGCACTTTGATAGAAACGCACACATTTCCAAAGTTATTATTTGTAACGAAAACAACTATGACTGCGATGCAGGCAACAGACGGAAAATGTGAACACGTGTGTGCAGGACGGGAGATGAGTAAATGTCTGCAGACTTGAACTGCACAAACATTTGGGAAGTGTTTGGGGAATTTTGTCCGGGACAGAAATTTCCCAAAAATGCATTGGTCCAAAAAAGTAAAAATGACTACTTTTATGTGAATGAATGAGCGCGAACACACTTCAATTCAAACTGTTCTTAGAAAATAAAAAACTTGTTAGAAAATCATTTGAAATTGACAAGTTGAAAACTATAAATAAAAACAGGCTGCGTGCCTTGGTTTGAGGGCAGCGCGGATTTAAATGTACTGCTGCGTAACAATCACATTCTGGAACGTTCTAACATCTAACATCACGTACATAAAAAAACTCACTCTGGGGCAGCCGCTAGAGATATTTGGAACTCACACATTAAAGGGTTATTAACCTCTACAGGCACCGGGGAAGTATTTGGCAGTTTGGAGAGTCTGGCAAGCCCAAAGTAAAATGCCTGCCACTCAGGCCCAGAAACTAGGATATGCACATAATTAGCACTATTGGATAGGAAACACTCAGTTTCTAAAACTGTTAAAATAAAGTCTGTAAGTATAACAGAACTGATATGGCAGGCAAAAACCCGAGGACTTCCTGTCCAGAATTTTTTTGGTGTGACATGCCCTCACTTTCAATGTCTGCCTATTGGATTCTCAGTAAAATATGACCCAGATTGCTATACCTATGGCTTCCACTAGATGTCAACAGTCTTTATACAAGGTTTCATGCGTTTATCATGGAAGAGAGCCGAATAGAAGAAGAATATGTAAGAGGATGGAGAAGGTCACTTGAGTTTTTTGCGCGCGAGACCGTGAGCGCGCTCCTCTGTATTTTCCTTTTCTATCGTTTAGGATGCGATTCGTGTGAAATATAATCGTTAATATACGTAAAAGTATACCTAAGGATACATTATAAAGGATGTTTGATTTGTTTGGGCAAAGTTGATAGGTATAATTTGAACGCTTTCTATTCACTGTTCAATGGGCGAGTAGACTGTGGATTTTCTGAAAATAACGCGCCAACCAGACTGAGAATTATGGATATAAACAATGACTTTTTCTAACAAAAGAAACATGGATTGTCTTGCTTGGACACTTCGGATTGCCCTCAGCAGAAGATCATCAAAGGTAAGCGATTTATTTTAGGTGTTTTGTGAGACCCGCGCTGGTAATGATTTTATGCTAATGCATCAAATATGTGAGGTGCTATCCTCAAACAATCAAATGTTGTGCTTTCACCATAAAGCCTTTTTGAAATCTGACAACGCTGTGATTTTGCCAATACTCTAAGCAACACTTGTATATTGATGAATGTTTTATAATTCAACTTTTGGATTTTGAATTTGATGCCTTTATATTTCTCCGGGTAGTGTCGGGAATGGGGCGCTAGCGCCCCAATGATCCTTAAGACGTTTTAAGGATCGGGGTCCCGCTAGCGGGACAACTTCCATTGAAACTGGAGGGCGTGCAATTCATATAAATTCTAATATTTATATTAGATTTTAAACTTTTAGGTACATATACGTGTCTTCTATCGGATGAAAGCTTAAATTCTTGTTAATCTAATTGCACTGATTTACAGTAGCTATTACAGCGAAAACATGCCATGCGATTGTTTGAGGACGACGCCCTACATCAAACTATTTTTCCACGAGAACAGGTTTCATACAGTCACATACAGTTGAAGTCGGAAGTTTACATACACCTTAGCCAAATACATTTAAACTCAGTTTGTCAAAATTTCGGACATTTAATCCTAGTGAAAATGCCCTGTCTTCGGTCAGGTAGGATTACCACTTTATTTTAAGAATGTGAAATGTCAGAATAATAGTAGAGAGAATGATTTATTTAAGCTTTGATGATTTTCATCACATTCCCAGTGGGTCAGAAGTTTACATACACTCAATTAGTATTTGGTAGCATTTTTACTTGGGTCAAATGTAGCTTGGGTAGCCTTCCACAAGCTTCCCACAATAAGTTGGGTGAATTTTGGCCCAATCCTCCTGACAGAGCTGGAGTAAATGAGTCAGGTTTGTAGGCCTCCTTGCTCGCACACGCTTTTTCAGTTCATGCCCACAAATTTTATGTAGGATTGAGGTCAGGGCTTTGTAATGGCCACTCCAATACCTTGACTTTGTTGTCCTTAAGCCATTTGCCACAACTTTGGAAGAATGCTTGGGGTCATTGCCCATTTGGAAGAAATATTTGCGACCAAACTTCCTGACTGATGTCTTGAGATGTTGCTTCAATATATCCACATTATTTTCCCTCTTTATGGAGCCATCTATTTTTTGAAGAGCACCAGTCCCTCCTGCAGCAATGCACCCCCAGAACATGATGCTGCCATCTTCATGCTTCACAGTTGGGATGGTGTTCTTTCAGCTTGCAAGTTTCCCGCTTTTCCCTCCAAATATAACGATGGTCATTATGGCCAAACAGTTCTATTTTTGTTTCTTCAGACGATAGGACATTTCTCCAAAAAGTACTATTTCTGTCCCCATGTGCAGTTGCAAACCGTAGTCTGTCTTTTTTTATAGCGGATTTGGAGTAGTAGCTTCTTCCTTTCTGAGCGGCCTTTCAGGTTATGTTGATATAGGACTCGTTTTACTGTGGATATAGATACTTTTGTTCCTGTTTCCTCCGGGATCTTCACAAGGTCCTTTGCTGTTGTTCTGGGATTTATCTGCACTTTTCGCACCAAAATACATTAATCTATAGGAGACAGAACGCGTCTCCTTCCTGAGCGGTATGACGGCTGTGTGGTCCCATGGTGTTCATACTTGCGTACTGTTGTTTGTACAGATGAACGTGGTACCTTCAGGTGTTTGTAAATTCCTCCCAAGGATGAACCAGACTTGTGGAGGTCTACAATTCTTAGACTGATTTCTTTAGATTTTCCCATGATGTCAAGCAAAGAGGCACTGCGTTTGAAGGTAGGATTTGAAATACATCCACCGGTACACATCCAATATACTCAAATGATGTCAATTAGCCTATCGGAAGCTTCTAAAGCCATGACATCATTTTCTGGAATTTTCAAGCTGTCTACAGGCACAGTCAGCTAGGTGTATGTAAACTTCTGACCTACTGGAATTGTGATACAGTGAATTATAAGTGAAATAATCTGTCTGTTAACAATTGTTGGAAAAATGACTTGTGTCATGCACAAAGTAGATGTCCTAACCAAGTTGCCAAATCTATAGTTTGTTAACTTCTTAGGGCTAGGGGGCAGTATTTTGAAGTTTTTGAAAAACGTGCCCGAAGTAAACTGCCTGTTACTCAGGCCCAGAAGCTAGGATATGCATATAATTAGTAGCTGTGGATAGAAAACACTCTGAAGTTTCTAAAACTGTCAAAATAATGTCTATGAGTATAACAGAACTGATATGGCAGGCAGAAATCCGAGCAAAATCCATCCAGGATGTCTGAATCAGTCATGTCACACTGCTTTCATTTGGCATCCGTTTCAAACCTGGGTATTTTAGCTCCCAGATTGCAGTTCCTATGGCTTCCACTAGATGTCAACAGTCTTTAGAAAAAGGTTGGAACGTTCAATCATGAAAATCAAGGGAGTAAGACCACTTGTTCCTGAGTTCACGTCAAGTGTCCTGTTTTGGATTTTGCGCGTAACAGGGAATGCGCGCTCAGTTCTTTTTCTCTTCAGCAGGTTATATTCCATCTGAAATAGTATCGTATATTCAGTTTAGGGTATCTGAGTATTGATTAGAAATGCTGTTTGACTTGTTTCGACGAACTTTACAGTTTTTTGGGGAATATCGTTTGTCTGCATGGATGAAAGCCTAGGGGCAGATGGATTACTGAACAAAACGCGCCAAAAAAAAGAGGAACTTTATCGAAAAAAATGACCTTTTATTGTGTAACCTGGACGCTTGGGTATGCCATCAGAGGAAGATCATCAAAGGTAAGCGATTTATTTTATGCTATTTTTGAGTTTTGTGACACATCTGCTGGTTATGTTATCATGCTAATTGAGTTTGAGTGGGGCGCTGTCCTCAGACAATCAAATGTTCTGCTTTCGCCGTAAAGCCTTTTTGAAATCTGACAATGCTGTTAGATTAAAAACTGTATTTTTAAAGATCCAATACGTATTATGGTATGCTTGTCATAATTAGGTTTTAATCCAGAGGGGCTAGAAAAGTGATCAAGATCTTCATTGAGACTGTGCATCGATCCAGATTGCGGATTTAAGAAAAAACTAGTCATCAGCATACATTGAAACTTTTGTTTTTATCCTCTAGATTTCTAACCCCTTGATGTTCTTGTTGGATCTCATTTTAATAGTTAGCAGTTCAATGGCCATAATAAATAGAAAAACGGATGGCCTTGTTTTACTCCTCTTAATAAAAGCTTAATAATTTCTGAGAAGTAACCATTGTTTACTATTTTACATCTGGGGTTGCTTTACATAACTTCAACCCATTGTATAAGAGATTCACCAAAATGTAAGTATTCCTGGCATTAATATGTAAATTCTAATCATACTTTATCAAACACCTTTTCAAAATCTGCTATGATGACCAGACCTGGTATCTTCAATGTTTAATAATGTTCAATTGTTCCAAGTAATTGTCATATATTGTCTCCAATATATCGTCCATGTAAAAAACCTGTCTGATCAGGATGAACAATATCTGGTATAACCATTTTTGTTCTATATACTATGCATTTCGCCAGGATTTTCGCATCACAACATTGAAATGTTAGAGGCCTTCAGTTTTTTAAATGGACTGTGTCGTGTCTTTGGCATCATTAAGAGTGAAGACTTATTTTATCAAATCAATTCTCTGTAATTATTATTACGCGATTAAACTAATCATGTAAATGTAATTAACTAGGAAGTCGGGGCACCAAGGAAAATCTTCAGATTACAAAGTTATAATTTTCCTAATATAACTCTTCAGATATTTTAATATCTGATCAATTAGTCTTCTTATTAATGAATTGTCCTTTAACTAACGTCAGTCTCATTCCAAACGTCGTAAATTGTTGGTTATCTGCATGAACCCAGCCTTTACTATGAATCATCCATTCACCAATTGACTTAATCATTTATTTACCAACTAACTAAATAATCACATAAATGCATAAACAAACAACAGTAGATATGGTTACTAACAAAGGACAGGGAAGATTCCCTAGTGTGCTAAGCTGATATGACGTCTTGGTGGACAAAGGGAAGTGGGTGTGGACTAAGCGAGAGCGGGAAAGACAAAAGGGATCACTACACACAGTTGATAATTATATTAATTGAAATGCTAATCCTTTGCACATGAACGCTCCCTCATTCGGGAATAATTGCAATCAATATATATTTACACCCAGATGTCGTCATGATCTCTGTTGGAATTGTCAGTTCAACTGAGTCTCTTTCTCTCTCTCTCTCTCTCTCTCTCTGTGTTTCCCTGAAAATCAAAGTAATTTGCGGTTAGAATGCATACTTCAGAGTATCATTTTGAAATGTGATGAAATGTGAATCCCAGGTTTACATAATTTCTAGCTGCAGACTAGTATTTAGTATCTAAGATTTGCAATTATTCTGTTTTATTTTGATCCAGATTGCGGATTTAAGAAAAAACTAGAGTCATCAGCATACATTGAAACTTTTGTTTTTATCCTCTAGATTTCTAACCCCTTGATGTTCTTGTTGGATCTCATTTTAACTACTTAGGGAGCAGTGGGGCGCTATTTCACTACCCGGTGAAATGCAAGGCGCCAGATTAAGTTTTGCCGGTTGTCGGTAATAGCATCCCAGGTTTACATAATTTCTAGCTGCAGACTAGTATTTAGTATCTAAGATTTGCAATTATTCTGTCGGGATCGATAGTCTCAGAGTTTAACCATTTCCAGCGTGTAGCCAATGCTCCACGCGGTATGGTTAAGAATTCAATAACTATTCGCAATCACAGGTTTGCTTAGTCTAAATTATTCGCAATCACAGCTCACGGTCTTGGTACTCAAACCTGTGCCACCTCAGCTGACACCGAGGTATGCGTGGTCTGAAAAGGATTTCCTCATGAGGGGGTTTTATTCGTAACAATAGAAAAGGCGGTTCTATGATGCCTGATCATGTCTGTGCTCACCGGGGCGGGCCAATGACTTAGGTAAACTTTAAAGTGAATACAAATCTCTCACATTAAAGGTTTAACCTCACATTACATAATTTCACAAATAGTTTCATCCTTACTCATTCATTTCATACAATAATTAGATGCAAACCTCAAAACTGGGAAATGTACACATTCTGAGATATAGTTATGTGTGTTTCCTGTCCTCTCTGAGGTCACCAAATGAAACACACTCATCATACCCGTCTCTTATGTGTCCACGGACCATTTCCACCTCCTCACAAGTGGATATTATGTTTCAATTTCACATTTTGGGGATTTAGGAGTTCGCCACTTAAAATCCTTTGTTATCTCTGTATCTCTCTTTACGCATGGCCAGGGGGAGAGAGTCTCCGCCAGGAATTTACGACCTGAAATAACAGAACCTGGGTGTAGGAGAGAATGGGAAAGAGAGGGGGAAGCCATGATCTATATCCAGAAAGGGCCACGTCATGACAACTGGATCTTTATACTTACCACCTGGGTCCTGTTTTAGTAGTAATGACCTTCTTGTTGAGTATCTGAAATTCTACCATTTGTATAACAGTAACTAAAACATACTAATAATGGATCTTTGAGTGCATCAAAAAAGGTCTGATATACAGTTGAAGTCGGAAGTTTACATATCCTTAGGTTGGAGTCACTAAAACTCAATTTTCAACCACTCCACAAATTTCTTGTTAACAAACTATAGTTTTGGCAAGTCGGTTAGGACATCTACTTTGTGCATGACACAAGTCATTTTTCCAACAATTGTTTACAGACAGATTATTTCACTTATAATTCACTGTATCACAATTCCAGTGGGTCAGAAGTTTACATACACTAAGTTGACAGTGCCTTTAAACAGCTTGGAAAATTATGTTATGGCTTTAGAAGCTTCTGATAGGCTAATTGACATCATTTGAGTCAACTGGAGGTGTACCTGTGGATGGATTTCAAGGCCTACCTTCAAACTCAGTGCCTCTTTGCTTGACATCATGGAACAATCAAAAGAAATCAGCCAAGACCTCAGAAATATAATTGTAGACCTCCACAAGTCTGGTTCATCCTTGGTAGCAATTTCCAAACGCCTGAAGGTACCACGTTCATCTGTACAAACAATAGTACGCAAGTATAAACACCATGGGACCACACAGCCGGCATACCGCACAGGAAGGAGACGCGTTCTGTCTCCTAGAGATGAACATACTTTGGTCTGAAAAGTGCAAATCAATCCCAGAACAACAGCAAAGGACCTTGTGAAGGTGCTGGAGGAAACAGGTACAAAAGTATCTATATCCACAGTAAAACGAGTCCTATATCGACATAACCTGAAAGGCCGCTCAGCAAGGTGGAAGCCACTGCTCCAAAACCACCATAAAAAAGACAGACTACGGTTTTAACTACACATGGGGATAGAGATCATACTTTTTGGAGAAATGTCCTCTGGTCTGATGAAACAAAAATATAACTGTTTGGCCATTATGACCATCGTTATGTTAGGAGGGAAAAGGGGGCGGCTTGCAAGCCGAAGAACACCATCCCAACCGTGAAGCACGGGGGTGGCAGTGCTTTGCTGCAGGAGGGACTGGTGCACTTCACAAAATAGATGGCATCATGAGGAAAGGAAAATTAGGTGGATATATTGAAGCAACATCTCAAGACATCATTCAGGAAGTTAAAGCTTGGTTGCAAATGGGTCTTCAATGACCCAAAGCATACTTCCAAAGTTGTGGCAAAATGGACAGGGAGAGGCCATGACGCTGGTCAACATGATAAAATTTTCATTTTCAATTTCTCACTTGCATTGAATATTTCAGTCCTTAAAACTATCAATAACTTTAAAGGCAGTTTGCACAATCAAAATATGTATTAATTAGTATAATCACCCATTTTGAGTTTCTTTGACCATGACAAAAATATATTTCTCCCTTCCAGTCCTTTTTCTACCCAACCTCATTTATATTTGTAGAATGAGTTTCCTGTAAACAATAGCTATTATATTCTTTCTCTTTTAGCCATGTAAAAATGTATCTTTTTTTTATGATCTGCTAAGCCATTACAGTTATATCTTGCTTTACTTATTTCCCCACTTACCATAATGAAACAATGCGTTTCAATTATACTTACCACAACCAATGTTTGTAAACTTACCATTAAAAAGCACCATGATGATTAATTGTCCATATAGCTGTGCCATAATCATTTGCATTGTTAGGCATACTGAAGCTGCAACTTTGTAAACCTCCAATTGTCCCAATATTCCACCCACTAAAACCTCCCCCCATATCTAGGTCTGTTGTCACTAAGACCATCAGACCATCTCCTTGACTCATGACGCACCTTTGCGTCCTAAGGCAATCACTTGGCCACCAATTGGTAATGGCCAGAGGGAAATATGGGCAGTCCCATGATAACACAATTATCTATGAGGATGCCTAAGCGAACTAACCAAATAACATGGAAACAGTCAGAAAGAAAATACATAGTAACGATAATAAAGAACAACAGCACAATCTTATACATGCATGCTCATATTTGAACGTCCTAGCAAGGCTATAGGCATGTCAGCGCAGCCTGCTCAGTTCATTGGATTCAATTGTTCATAAAAATAATTTAAAAAAAGAAAAGAAAACAACCTAAATATATCGCAAGACCAGTCCCTTTTTTATGTCCATTACATGCAAGACATATTTCATGTAGTCCTCATTATATCCTGTTGTATTCCGACAAAAAAAGAATGAAGGAAAAAGGAACATAGATTCTAACAGCCACTAATGACTTCAAGTAAAAATTTGTCATCACATTATAACTTGTTGTATCATACCATGGCTGTGCCAGAGCTGACCGCAAGTCAACCTCGGGCACTCCCTTATGGGAAGGCATACTCAACTCACAATCGATTCCGACACAGCCACGGCACGACAGGCAAGAACCCATGCAGTACTGACTATCCAGAGAGAGTAAACCTGTAAAACCAACCCTCTCTCCACCCTACACATTATGTTTTTTATTTCAGGGTCATTGCTCTATCAACTCAGCTGTTTTACACCTAAGGCTATATCAGCTAACAAGGGCCGCACTATATAAGAGCTCTTAAGTCATAATATACCCGACCTCTACAATTAGGACATATCATATTTTTTAAAACGGCCATGGTATTTCTAATGTACAATCTTCAAATTAAATACATAAAAATCATAAAGAAACAATAGGTCAGCCTTGCCCATCCTCGCCTTCCCCTAAATCAACCTGATATTACATCCATATACAGTGGCTTGCGAAAGTATTCACCCCCTTGGCATTTTTCCTATTTTGTTGCCTTACAACCTAGACTAAAAAAATATTTTTGGGGGGTATCATTTCATTTACACAACATGCCTACCACTGTGAAGATGCAACATATTTTTTATTGTGAAACAAACAAGAAATAAGAAAAGAAAAACAGAACTTGATTATGCATAACTATTCAATCCCTCAAAGTCAATACTTTGTAGAGCCACCTTTTGCAGCAATTACTGCAAGTCTCTTGGGGCATGTCTCTATAAGCTTGGCACATCCAGCCACTGGGATATTTGCCCAATCTTCAAGGCAAAACTGCTACAGCTCCGTCAAGTTGGATGGGTTCTGCTGGTGTACAGAAAACGTTAAGTCATACCACAGATTCTCAATTGGATTGAGGTCAGGGCTTTTACTAGGCCAATCCAAGACATTTAGATGTTTCCCTTGAAGCCACTCAAGTGTTGCTTCAGCAGTATGCTTAGGGTCATTGTCCTGCTGGAAGGTGAACCTCAGTCCCAGTCTCAAATCTCTAGAAGACTGAAACAGGTTTCCCTCAAGAATCTTCCTGTATATAGCGCCATCCATCATTCCTTCAATTCTGACCAGTTTCCCAGTCCCTGCCGATGAAAAACATGGGGATGGTGTTCTCGGAGTGATGAGAGGTGTTGGGTTTGCGCAAGACATAGCGTTTTCCTTGATGGCCAAAAAGCTTCATTTTTGTCTCATCTGACCAGAGTACCTGCTTCCATATGTTTGGGGAGTCTCCCAAATGCCTTTTGGCGAACACCAAACATGTTTCCTTATCCTTTTCTTTAACTTCTTAGGGCTAGGGGGCAGTATTTTGAAGTTCGGATGAAAAACGTGCCCAAAGAAAACTGCCTGTTACTCAGGCCCAGAAGCTAGGATATGCATATAATTAGTAGCCTTGGATAGAAAACACTCTGAAGTTTCTAAAACTGTTAATATAATGTCTGTGAGTATAACAGAACTGATATGGCAGGCAAAAACCAGAGCAAAACAAAGAGGGGGGGATCAATGTAAATAGTCCGGGTGGCCATTTGATTAATTGTTCAGCAGTCTTATGGCTTGGGGGTAGAAGCTGTTCTGGGCCTTTTGGACCTAGATGTGGTGCTCCGGTACGCTTGCCATACGGTAGCAAAGAGAACAGTCTATGACTAGGGTGGCTGGAGTCTTTGACAATTTTTATGGCCTTCCTCTGACACCGCCTTGTATATAGGTCCTGGATGGCAGGCAACTTAGCCCCAGTGATGTACCGGACCATACGCACTACCCTCTGTAGCACCTTACGGTTGGATGCCGAGCAGTTGCCATTCCAGGTGGTGATGCAAACCGCCAGAATGCTCTTGATGGTGCAGCTGTAGAACTTTTTGAGTATCTGGGGACCCATGCCAAATCTTTTCAGTCTCCTGAGGGGCCTGTTCGGCCCTCCTTTCCCTGTAGTCCTCAATCAGCTCCTTTGTCTTGGTCACATTGAGGGAGAGGTTGTTGTCCTGGCACCACACTGCCAGGTCTCTGACCTCCTCCCTATAAGCTGTCTCATCGTTGTCGGTGATCAGGCCTACCACTGTTGTGTAGTCAGCAAACTTAATGAGGGTGTTTGAGTCGTTCATGGCCATGCAGTCATGGGTGAACAGGGAGTACAGGCGGAGACTAAGCATGCACCCCTGAGGGGCCCCCGTGTTGAGGATCAGCGTGAAAGATGTGTTGTTACCTACCCTTATCACCTGGGGGCGGCCCGTCAAGAAGTCCAGGGTCCAGTTGCAGAGGGAGGTGTTTAGTCCCAGTGTCCTTAACTTAAAACCTCTTGGGGATTGCTGGGGCACTAGCGCCCCACTCCCGACACTACCAGGTGAAATGTGAGGCGCCAAATTCAAAATCCAAAAGTTGAATTATTAAACATCCACCAATATACAAGTGTTCCATACTCATCAAAAGCTCTGTTTCTTGGCAATATCACAGCGTTGTCAGATTTCAAAAATGCTTTACGGCGAAAGCACAACATTTGATTGTTTGAGGGTAGCACCTCACATATTTGTCCCATAGCCATGAATTCATTAGCCATCACGGCACACACATAACACATTTCACACCGAAAACAAATCAGTTACCTGTTGAAGAACTTCTGCTGAGGTCTTCCTAAGTGTCCAACGAAGACAATCCATGGTTCTTTTGTTAGAAAAAGTCATGTATTTTATCCATAAATCTCCATTTGGTTCGCGCGTTATAATCAGAAACTACAGCGTCCACTACTCCATTGAAACGTGACGAGAACTCATTCATCTTATACCTATAAACTTGTCCAAGAACAATCAAACATAGTTTTAAATGTATCCTTAGGAACACTTTTACGTATATTTACTATAATAAATCAACCGGAATATAAACTGAGCTCTAAAGACGGAAAAAAACACAGTGCGCGCTTGGCGAGAGCGCGCGTCCACTCCTATAGACTTCCAAAGGGACACTTCCTGATTTCCTCTTCTTCTCTGCTCTAATTCATCTAAACAGAATCAAAACACTTTCTCGAGACTGTTGACATCCAGAGGAAGCGATCGGTACTGCATTCATATGCCCTTTTATGGGCATTTTCATGAGGGAGGGGTTCCAAATGAGGCACTCTGTGAAAACCACTTTTTCCAGGACAGAAATTCCTCGGGGTTTCGCCTGCCATATCCGTTCTGTTTTACTCACAGACAAATGGTTAACAATCTTAGAAAATTCAGAGTGTTTCCTATCCAATGGTACCAAATATGTGCATATCCTATTTTCTGGGCCTGAATGGGAGGCATTTTACTTTGGGCACGCCAGGCTCTCCAAAACGGTCACCTCGTGTGCTCATCCCTAAGAAGTTAAATGAGTGGAATGGGATTATGTTGTACATTACCAAGTACATTAATGGGGTACACCTACTATAAGAGTATGTATTAGCCTGTTTGAGAGAAGGTTTGAACCCTAATCAACCCATCCAATGTGAGTACATATGTTGTTGAAGTACAGTAGATCAAAAAACACACAGTACTCTCGCAGTCAAGCTGCTTATGCTGAAAAGCCTGGTTAGTGCATAGGTCAAATTAACTTTTGAATTTCCTTTATTTTTGGGGCTTCAGACAAATGCTAATATTTCACTTAAAACATATTTTTTGTATTAATAAGATATATGGCATGTGCCAAGGTCAAAGTTGATGTTAATGTATTATTGACATATCATCTCATATCAGATCATCGAATTGACATATACTGTAATATCATATCATATTGACATTATCTTTACTCATATTCACAGAATGTCAACGATATAGATATTCTGCCATAACAGTGTATATTCCTGTCCGTCCAGCTTAAAACCGAGATAGTGTCTCATCCTGTCCATCTCAAACATGAGCTGCAATACATCCGTCACTACAGCAAACTCTTACAAGACAGCACAGATCTGTGCCTCCACAGTCTTCTGTGATTTGGGTAGAGAAACCCTGTAGTCTCTACTGTACCAATTCTTCAAAAGTGCTGATCCTGATGTAATATTGACAGAGTCTGACTCAGCCAGGTTCTTTTGGGGTGACATATTAAGGACATATTACTTTCCTCAAACCTTTTCTGCTGTCTGAAGCACAGGCTAAATATAGCGATGCAGAGTCCCAACTTGTACAGTGTGTCTGCATTCCAAATGGTACCCTATAGGGTCCTGGTCAAAGGTAGTGCACTATATAGGGAATAGTGTGTCATTTGGGACACAATCAGTGTTTGTTATTACATATTCATGGCCCATTAATGTTGAACACTACACCCTACAATGAGGAAATGTAGGTTTGTGTCATACATTCAAATCAAAGGAAAGTGTTGGAATGTGTTAGATTTGCTGTTCCAATCAAACATGTTTTAATCTGTAATATTGTGTTAAATCAATGATTTAATCTCTAGCACAAACTGAATTAAAGATGAATCTTTCCATGAAGGTTAAATAAATTCTACAATTTCATGCTGTTCTCTTTAGCTGGGGTCGACAATATCTTATCCAATATGTCAGTATGTTTTAAAATTCAATATATCGTCTTGGCTGGCATAAATAATGCATCATAGGCTTTCACAGTAAAGCGTATAGGAGGTTATAAATATAAAACATATGAGTTGTATTTAAAGGCCCAGACTCAATGGCACCCGTCAACAGCCAGAGAGAGGTTGTTGATGAAATCAGCTCTGTCCTCCAAAGAGGCAAAGCAGGAGTCAGGTTAATACATAGAGCAGGGATTTAGATTGGAGAAACCATGTCAGATGATATCAGAGTCTCCTTGCTTTGTAGTTGGACTTATGCATAAAAAGGAAAGGTTTTCCAAATGTTCAGCATTGATAAAGTATTAATCCTACACTGAGACGTGCATGATCATAACTAGTAGTTTAGTGTAAGGGGGTTTGTAAATGTGGGGCAAAAATGTACACAGAAAAAAATAAAGGTTCTTAAATGGTTCTTCCTCAGGTCTTAAAGGGATACTTCAGGAGTTTTGGACATCCCCACTCTGGCTGGATTCCAATAGGAATTGCACATCAGTTTGCAAGCCAGCATAATGTGACTTGGAGGCCTGATGTGTCCCAAAATTTATGAGTTTCAGGCCACTGTATTAGGCTAAATCTAGGCCCTTAAACAAAGGCCTTAAGAAATATGTGTTGTGTTAAAGCATTGTATGGTAATGACAACATAAGTACCTAAGATGTCACGTGGTGAAGGCCACAGGACTGAACCACATCTCTGTCACTATCAAAAACAGTTATAGGTGGTCCTGGTAACTCTAAAATTTACTTGAAAGGCACCAGGGGAAATATGCAAAAAGGCATAAAACCCTACAGCATGGCTTTTCAATTCCTGTCCCAGAGGGCTGAAACAGCTCTGGTGTTGGATTTTTGTGTTTTTCTTAAAAGAACCATCACATTTATGGTTCTTCATAGACCTTAAATGGTTCCCCTATGGCATCGCTCTCAAGAGCCTTATTATCTTTCAACTTGCACCTTTATTTGTAAGAGTGTAGGTTAAGCATAAAGATTTGATCAATTTAAACTATAATCACTTATGTGAATACATGCAAGCAGTTTCAGGCATGGGAAAAGGTTTTGGAAAATAAATATAGCATTCTGTGGCCTATGTTGTGTAGTATCCTGTGTACTATCGTGTAAAAGGTTTGTGCATGATTTGACTCTGATAAAGTGTTCTGTAACGTCATGTGGAGTTAGTAGCATACCTCTCATGAAATATTTCTTTATCTGGTCCTCTTTAAGAGATAATATGAAGTTGTTTTAATTTTTTTAAGGCTAACATACAGTTGTTGTGGTGCTCTATTACCCCTGGCTTTAGGACGTTATTATTTTATCCAACTCAAAGGACTACAGCAGTACAGCAGTATTGATCAAACGTTTTACTTTTCTATTACATTCCCACATGCCATATTTGAGTGTGGAAGATGTGAAAAAATAGATACTTTTGTTGTCTATCAACAATGACAAGCCACCGGGGTCTGACAACTAGGATGGAATATTACTGAGGATAATAGCGGACGATATTGCCACTCCTATTTGCCATATCATAGATTTAAGCATACTAGAAAGTGTGTGCCCTCAGGCCTGGAGGGAGGCAAAAACCATTCCCCTACCTAAGAATAGTAAAGCCCCCTTTAGTGATTTAAGTAGCCAATCAATCAGCCTGTTACCAACCAATAGTAAACTTTTAGAAAAAAAGGTGTTTGACCAGATACAATGCTATTTTACAGTAAACAAATTGACAACAGACTTTCAGCACACTTATTGGGAAGGACATTCAACAAGCACAGCACTTACACAAATGACTGATGATTGGTTGTGAGAAATTGATGATAAAACGATTGTGGGGGCTGTTTTGTTAGACTTCAGTGCGGCTCTTGACATTATCGATCATACTGTAGTCTGCTACTGGAAACACTTATATGTTATGGTTTTACACCCCCTGCTATGTTGTGGATAAAGAGTTACCTGTCTAACAGAACACAGAGAGTGTTTTTTAATGGAAGCATATCCAACATAATTCAGGTAGGAACAGGAATTCCCTAGGGCAGTTGTCTAGGCACTTTTTTCAATCTTTCAAGCCAGCGTGTCTATGTATGTGGTGACTCAACACTATACACGTAAGCTACTACAGCGACTGAAATGACTGCAACACTTAACAAAAAGCTGCAGATATTTTCAGAATGGGTGGCAAGGAATAGGTTAGTCGTAAATATTTAAAAAACTAAAAGCATTTTATTTGGGACAAATCATTCACTAAACCTCACCTAAATCTGGAAATGAATAATATGGAAATTGAGTTGAGGTGACTAAACTGCTTGGAGTAACCCTGGATTGTAAACTGTCATGGTCAAAACATATTGATACAACAGTAGCTAAGATGGGGAGAAGTCTGTCTATAATAAAGTGCTCGTCTGCTATCTAAACAGCACTATCAGCGAGGCAATTCCTAAAGGCCTTAGTTTCATTGCACCTAGACTACTGTTCAGTTGTTTTGTTAGGTGCCACAAAGAAGGACTTAGGAAAATTGCAATTGTCTCAGAACAGGGCAGCACAGCTGGCCTTTAGATGTACACAGAGAGCTAACATTAACAATATGCATGTAGCTGTCTCCTGGCTCAAAGTGGAGGAGAGATTGACTTCATCACTACTTGTATTTGTGAGAGGTAGTGACATGTTGAATGCAGGGTGTCTGTTTGAACTACTGGCACACAGCTCAGACACCCATGCGTACCCCACAAGACATACCACCAGAGGTCTCTTCACAGTCCCCAAGTCCAGAACAGACTATGGGAGGTACACAGTACTACATAGAGCCATGACTACATGGAAGTCTATTCCACATCAAGTAACTCATGCAAGCAGTAAAATTTGGTTTAAAAAACAGATAAAAATACGCGTTATGGAACAGCGGGGATGGTGAAGCAACACAAACATGGGCACAGACATGCATACAAACACATGATAACATATGCGCTATAAACACGTACACCTGGATTTTGTGTTGTAGATATGTGGTAGTAGAGTAGAGGCCTGAGGGCACACACTTAATCTGTTGTGAAATCTGTTGTGAATGTATTGTAATGTTTTTAAATTGTATAACTGTTTTTTGCTGGACGCCAGGAAGAGTAGCTGCAGCTAATGGGGATCGATAATAAATATAATACAAATATGCCTCTTGGTGTGAAACCGGTAAGCCATTGCCTATTATTAGGAAAATACAATATGTATAAACTTCAGTATAAATGTACCAATGGAAAAACACATAGAGGATATGAAATGGTAAACTAGGTATAAAAAAAACAGGGAATAAAGAATGAATTGCATTGTTCATCAAGTTATGTTACAGTTGTCAATGGAAAAATCTTGTGTATTTCTTTTTTTTTTACCTGTCATTGACTGCCATCCAGTGTTTACCATGGTGAACTGCTGGGATGCATGCGAAGGCCAAGGAGTTTATCAGCATAATTTCCCTTGTTTGCTTTCACTAAAGGTTACTTTTAATCATTGTAATATTATGAAAGCAGAATAAATAACATAAACAATCATGGTTGAAAATCCTAGACCTAGCCCTAGGATCATTTTGGCCCAGAAAAGAGGGTTGACCCCTTGCGTCAGTACATTTCCAGTCAATAGAAAAAGATATCAACCAATTGATGCTGTCAATACACTCCAATCAATGGGAAAAGATGAGATGAGATTTACAGACAGACAGACAGACATGTATGTCTCTCTCTCTATACTGTATTCTCTAATCTCCCCTCCCCCTGTCTCGCTCTTCTCTCTCTCCCACCTCAACAGACAGGATATTGATGCAGGCAGGCCGGCCGACCTCTCTCTATTCTTTAATCCCCACCTCTCCCCATTCCCACAAGGGGTTGAGTCATTCTTAGTCGGAGTTGCATTAACCTAAGTAGGAATTTCCTCAAAGACTCTTCTTAATCCTTTGTATCCTCTCCTTCTATCCTAACTCCCTTTCCTTTCATCGTTTCTTATCTTCCTTTCCTCCTTTCCTAGATCCATTTACAACTCGGTTTCAGTTTTTCTGTGAAAGGCTAGTTGGACTTTGACTTAGGTGGAATCTGCATGCAATTATGGTATGGTTACATGGGGCAGCAGTGTAAAATGTCCATATTCTCTTCACCTATTCAAAATAGGGAATCAGATTACAGAGGTGAAGACTGACATGTGCATCCTAAACTGCCAATGCAGACTTTCTGCCAATATGAAGGTGATAATAATCTAACATGCATGTCAAAGTGTACAACTCTTTTCATAGGAGTAACCACACGTTAGCATATTCATCATATAATTATTACTCACATTTTCAAAATATAATAACTCAGCAAAAAAAGAAACGTCCCTTTTTCAGGACCCTGTCTTTCAAAGATATTTCGTAAAAATCTGAATAACTTCACATATCTTCATTGTAAAGGATTTAACCTCTTCGGGCTAGGGGGCAGTGTTCGGAAGTACGGAGAGTCTGATGTGCCCAAAGTAAACTGCCTGTTACTCAGGCCCAGAAGCTACGATATAATTGGTAGTATTGGATAGAAAACACTCAAGTTTCTAAAACTGTTAAAATAATGTCTGTGAGTATAACAGAACTGATATGGCAGGCGAAAACCCGAGGACAATCCATCCGGAGATTTTTTTTTTTATGTCACAGTTTTCCATTGACTTGATATTGACAACAGAGGGAATTAGCTCCCAGATTGTAGTTCCTATGGCTTCCACTAGATATCAACAGTCTTTAGACATGGTTTCAGGCTTGTTTTTAAAAAAACTAACAAGAAATTGAAGTTCTTTCAAGTGTCTCGTGAAACGGACACTACTGTTTTGCGTGCGAATGGGTACGCGCTCTTTGTTATTTTTATTTCCTATTGACTATTTTCCGTCTGAAATATTATCGTTTATTTAGATATTTGACAACCTGAGGATTAATTCGAAACATCGTTTGCCTTGTTTGGACAAATTTATGGTACTTTTGGAATTTCTTTGTCTGCATGTTGAACGACTGGATTACAGAATTCCATGGCGCCAACTAAACAGACTTTTTGGGATATAAAGAAGGACTTTATCAAACAAAACTACCATTCTTTGTATTCCTGGGACACGTGGGATTGCAAACAGAGGAAGATCTTCAAAATGTAAGTGATTCATTTTATCGCTATATTTGATTTTGTAACGCCTGTGCTAGTTTGAATAACATGTTGAAAGTGGGGCGCTGTCCTCAGACAATCAAATGTTCTGCTTTCACTGTAAAGCCTATTGTAAATTCGACACCGCGGTTCGATTACCAAGATTCTAATCTTTTGAATGGTGTACGACACTTGTATTTTCATGAATGTTTAATATTACTATTTTTGTAATTTGTATTTGGCTAGCGTCCCACCGATCCCTAAGAAGTTTTTAAACACTGTTTCCCATGCTTGTTCAATGAACCATAAACAATTAACCTGTTTGGGATCACCGGACCGCTAGCGGTCCACCTACGACAACATCCGGTGAAATGTAGAGCGCCAAATTCAAATGATAAAAATAGTAATAGTCTCACCAGGGGTGATGGTCGGATTTGCGTTTATCGTCGAAGGAATGAGCATTGCACAGGAGGCTTGTACTCTGGAGCGGGATTGAGGTGGAGGGTCCGTCATGGTCTGGGGCGGTGTATCACAGCGTCATCAGACTGAGCTTGTTATCATTGCAGGCAATCTCAACGCTGTGCGTTACAGGGAAGACATCCTCCTCCCTCATGTGGTACCCTTCCTGCAGGTTCATCCTGACATGACCCTCCAGCATGACAATGCCACCAGCCATACTGCTCGTTCTGTGCGTGATTTCATGCAAGACAGGAATGTCAGTGTTCTGCCATGGCCAGCGAAGAGCCCGGATCTCAATCCCATTGAGCACGTCTGGGACCTGTTGGATCGGAGGGTGAGGGCTAGGGCTATTCACCCCAGAAATGTCCGGGAACTTGCAGGTGCCTTGGTGGAAGAGTGGGGTAACATCTCACAGCAAGGACTGGCAAATCTGGTGCAGTCCATGAGGAGGAGATGCACTGCAGTACTTTATGCACCTGGTGGGCACACCAGATACTGACTGTTACTTTTGATTTTGACCCCCCCACATGTCTGTGGAACTTGTTCAGTTCATGTCTCAGTTGTTGAATCTTGTTTTGTTCATATAAATATTTACACGTTAAGTTTTCTGAAAATAAACACAGCTGACAGTGAGAGGACGTTTCTTTTTTTGCTGAGTTTATGTGTATATTGTAGCAAATTCAGAAGGATCTGACTGCGACCCGCATCCAGGGAAACCAAGCCCCCACTTGCTTCTCTTTCTGTTGGGTCCTGGCTACTTACTCCTTCTACAGGTTGACTGTTGCAGGTCATCACTAGCTTATACACCCCACAAAGTCAGATTCCACAGCCACAATGTAAAAAATAGCTAAAAAAATGTAAGGTTAGGAGTGTGTTTAAGATTAGGGTTAGACATTTTAGAAATGGGCAGGGTTTATGACTTTGTGGGTATAGAAGCCAGTGACGATCACTGTAGCAATATAGCTAAGCCTTTTCCTAACCTTAGCCTCATTCTCCTAACCTGCTACGTTAATTCACCTAACCTGCTACGTTAATAATATTTTCCTGCTTGGTTAAATATCCTAACCCACTACGTAAGTTCTTCTAACCTGCTAAGAGTGACGGCCGCACCACGGGCCGCACAGTAAAGAACTAACCCTGCCTATCAAATATCCTTTTCATTTTATGCACGTCAACGCTCACTTTGCACTATATACATGGCGAAACACATAATGTATAAATGACGACACAACACGTAGCTTTTGTTTCTTATTTCCCATTCAGTACATGTCTTTATTGCAGAAATACACCGTCCTCAAACAATCGCATGGTATGCTTTCTCTGTAAAGCCTATTATAAATCAGACAATGTAGTTAGATTAACAAGAATGTAAGCTTTTAACCGATATAAGATACTTGTATGTTCATAAATGTTTAATATTACGATTATTTATTTGAATTGCCCTCCAATTTACCGGACGTTTGCGGGACACCTAGCCTTAAGAAGCTTCTAGCTAACTATTTTCTTGCTTATTGTGTAGTGGAGGATAAAAAATAAATGCATGCCTATGGATGTGTAGCTAGATATGTAGCTGATCTGTGTATAAATATTAGTTCAGAACAGTGATTTTAATTGCTTTTACCAGTTAACCATTAATCCCCAAGTAATTGCAGAAAATGACTGTTACACACATTACTGTTACAATGTAAAAATTAGCTAGCTAGCTATGAACCTCAGCTATCATAGACCATTGTGTCGACTTCAAGACAATCTGAATGGCATTAATGAAGCCTATGGATTGAGCAGAATATAATATAACTTTATTGGGCCAAGGATGCAAGTCGTGAATTCCCCACGTTGTAGCCTGTACATTGAATATTTTCACTGGCCATGTACTCTACCTTGGCAAATAAAGATGTGGTTTATGTATGAATGTCTGTGAAGCATTCTTTTTCAGTCATATCCAATGCCAGGAGTATCAAACTAAATTTCTTTAATGATGCTGTGTGTGTATGTTTTACAATTATACACTTCAACAGTGTTTACCAATCCTGGTCCTGGGACATCAATGGTTAAACATTGTAAGTCTGCAATGGATTAGAACACATGATTTAACTAGTAAAAAGGCTGATTTGTAGTTCATATATACAGAACCATCATTTAAAAAACAGTACACTACGCTTCTGATGCATCATGTAAATACTCTAAAACAGGTTCATCTCAATATCTAATTTCCTTCATCTGCACTGATCTGAGGACACAGGATAGGTGTAGTATTTCATCAAATGAGACAGAATTTCAACCAATAGAGAATGTAAACCAATTCCAGTAGAGAATGTGAAAAGTTCATTATCCAAGTGTTATTAAGACATAATACATGCGTTATACAAGTATAATCTGTACTTCAATGCACATCTGATGTGCATTATAATGTACTTCAATACACATCTGATGTGCATTATTAAAACAGAGGACAAAAGAGGAGATGGGGAGAGAGGTGTGAGAAAGAGTTTCAAAGAAAGAAAGGGAAAGAGATAAGCACATAGGATCAGGAAGACAGCATATGATTAATGAATTACTGTTCTACTTCATATCTCTCAGGTCATCACAATTACATAATAGTGTCTCTCGCGGTGTCTTCTAACCAGCCTTGGGCCCCCAGTTGGCTTTGGGTTATCTTAGAGTGCTTAAGGTGGTGATGACAGGACTGGGGTTTGGCATCCTCTCTCACATCAAAACATACTTGCAGACAAGAGACAGATAGTATGATTTTTTATTCAAACACCGTCAGTCATCATAATCATCAGGAGGTGAAATGCAAAACTGACCTTGGATCATTAACTCTTGGACTACTACATCTCTATCTGTATTTCAATGTAAAGCCTCTCTTTTAATAATACTTCCTGTTTACCCAACCAAGTGACCTCTCACATCTGATCATGCTGTGCCCTCTATGTGTCAGGCAGTTCAGAAGTGGGAGGGGTTCACCAACACAGCTGATATAATCTAGAGGATTTAGGGAGAAGAGTGGAGAGGGATGAAGTGAAGGATAGAGACTGTTATTGAGAAAATGTAATCTATGGTATTGCCAAGGAACAGCACCCTCTTCGAAAGAAGTAGGAGCTGAAGATCTCCCGCATACGGATTGCCTCCCGTGCTGCGTAGTTTGCCCCCGTTCTTACAACATCCTGCAAAACAGCAAGTCCTCAGTTTGTCATATTTCTGTCCTGCTAGAGCTGCCCCGTCTAGGAGCGTCTGGGAGCAACAACAGTTCAGTCGCGAAGTGGTAGGCCACACAAGCTCACAGAACGTGACTGCAGAGTGCTGAACCACATAGCGTGTAAAAATAGTCTGTCCTCGGTTGTAACACTCACTACCAAGTTCCAAACTGCTTGTGGAAGCAACGTCAGCACAGTAACTGTTCGTCGGGAGCTTCATGAAATGGGTTTCCATGGCAGAGCAGCCGCACACAAGCCTAAGATTACCATGCGCAATGACAAGCGTCAGTTGGAGTGGTGTAAAGGAGTGGTGACTCTGGAGCAGTGGAAACGCGTTCTCTGGAGTGATGAATTACGCTTTACCATCTGGCAGTCCGACGGATGAATCTGGTTTTGGCGGATGCCAGGAGAATGCTACCTGCCCTAATGCATAGTGCCATAATAAGAATAATGGTCTGGGGCTGTTTTTCATGTTTCAGGCTAGGCCCCTTAGTTCCAGTGAAGGGAAATCTTAACACTATAGCATACAATGACATTCTGAACGATTCTGTGCTTCCAACTTTGTGGCAACAGTTTGGGGAAGGCCCTTTCCTGTTTCAGCATGACAATGCCCCCATGCACAAAGCAAGTTCCATACAGAAATGGTTTGTCGAGATCAGTGTGGAAGAACTTGACTGATCTGCACAGAGCCCTGAGCTCAACCCCTTCGACCATCTTTGGGATGAATTGGAACGCAGACTGCGAGCCAGCCCTAATCACCCAACATCAGTGCCCGACCTCACTAATGCTCTTGTGGCTGAATGGAAGCAAGTCCCAGCAGCAATGCTCAAACATCTAGTGGAAAGCCTTCCCGGAAGAGTGGAGGCTATTATGGTAGCAAATGCCGATGATTTTGTAAGGCCAACATACAATGCCTTCGATAAGTATTCAGACAACCTTGACTTTTTACACGTTGTTTGTTTACAGCCTTATTATAACATTTATTAAATATTTTTTGTCCCTCATCAATCTACACACAAAAATGTATAATAAAAAATGTACATGTGTTCAGACCCTTTACTCAGTACTTTGTTGAAGCACCTTTGGCAGTGATTACAGCCTTGAGTCTTCTTGGGTATGACGCTACAAGCTTGGCACACCTGTATTTGGTGAGTTTCTCTGCAGATCCTTTCAAGCTCTGTCAGCTTGGATGGGGAGTGTTGCTGCACAGCTATTTTCAGGTCTCTCCACAGATGTTCGATTGGGTTCAAGTCCGGGCTCTGGCTGCGCCACTCAAGGATATTCAGAGACTTGTCCTGAAGCCACTCCTGCATTGTCTTGGCTGTGTGCTTAGGGTAGTTGTCCTGTTGGAAGGTGAAACTTCGCCCAGTCTGAGGTCCTGAGCACTCTGGAGCAGGTTTTCATCAGGGATCTCTCTGTACTTTGCTCTGTTCATCTTTGCCTCGATCCTGACTAGTCTCCTAGTCCCTGCTGTCAAAAAAACATCCCCACAGCATGATGCTGCTACCACCATGCTTCACCGTAGGGATGATGCCAGGTTTCCTCCAGAGGTGACGCTTGGCATTCAGGCTTGGTTTCATCAGACCAGAGAATCTTGTTTCTCATTCATCTAGTAAACCCATGATTCAATTAGCTTCCTATCTCACTTATCAGCATAGCAGGTATTCATAGGGTAGTGTCATAATGTTACCTCATCAGCTTAGCGTCACATCTCTCTTCCTCCTCTCCTATTAGCAAGTGTGCTGATCTGAGATCTGAGATCTGTCATTCTCATTGAAAGCAAGTCTATGAAGTGGTATATCTGTTCTATGTGAGCTGTTTGCTTTCCATTCTTAAGTTTTGTTTTTGCGTCTTTTACATTCGGTGTTGTACACTGGCGTCAAAACAATATTTTTGGTTATGGAAAATATATTTAATTGCGATTTAGATGATACAATGATTCTCTACACTATACTTGCTTGTTTTGTCACATAAACTGAAATTAGGCAGACTGTTCAAATTTTAGCAACCAGGAAATGCCAGAGCATTTTTTGCATAATGCACCTTTTAATCAAAATACTGTATAATTTCATTCATTCTTATGGAGGATTGCTTCCCCTGAGGAGTACCAATATGGTGTACAAAACTGAAAGTAAAAGACGCAAAAACAAAACTTACGATCGGGAAGCGATTAGCGCAAATATAACAGATCTACCACATCTTAGACTTGCTTTCTATCAGAATCACAGATCTACGTATAACTAACATTTCTATGTGAATTTGGTCTGGTCGCCCAAAAACCTACATATTACCGCTTTAAATCTTTCTTGGACAAAGTTAAATGTATTTAAGTATCTTGTTGTTCTAGTGTTGACAGTAACATTAGTACTCTCTAAAAATTATACTTAATGGAAAATATATTGTTGTGTTTTTTATCTGTATGTTTAGTGCACATTATAACATTTTGAATTATGAAAGATGTCTCTAATAGATTTAACTTGGCAAAAACTAATTTAGACATTAATCAATGCATTTCTGGAACTTACAACATCTATTTTACAATGTTGGGGATAGCCCAATATTAGACCTGCTTAATTATTTCATTCATTATTAAGACGAGATCTCTAAGGGCATTCCACAGCGACTGCATTAGAGATAACTCATGATATCACTCAAACTCATTCTATAATTAATTTAGAAAAAATACAATTAAGTTAGAGCCTCTTGCTTGCCTTTAGGGCACTTACGACCTGACATAAAATAAGATATACAGTACAAGTCAGTTTGGACACGCCAATTCATTCAGGGGTTTTTCTTTATTTTTACTATTTTCTACATTGTAGAATAATAGTGAAGAGAATAAAATGGTGAAATAACACATATGGAATCATGTAGTAAGCAAAAAAGTGTTAAACATTTTAGATTCTTCAAAGTGGCCACCCTTTGCCTTGATGACAGCTTGCCACACTCTTGGCATTCTCTCTATCAGCTTCATGAGGAATGCTTTTACAACAGTCTTGAAGGAGTTCCCACATATGCTGAGCACTTATTGACTACTTTTCCTTCACTGGGCGGTCCGACACATCCCAAACATCTCATTTAGGTTGAGATTGGGTGATTGTGGAGGCCAGGTCATCTGATGCAGCACTCCATCTCTCTCCTTCTTGGTCAAATAGTCCTTACACAACCTGGAGGTGTGTTGGGTCATTGTCCTGTTGAAAAACAAATAATAGTCCCACTAAGCGCAAACCAGATGGGAGGGCAAATCGGTGCAGAATGCTGTGGTAGCTATGCTGGTTAAGTGTGCCTTGAATTCTAAATAAATCACTGACGGAGTCAACAGCAAAGCACCCCCACGCCATCACACCTCCTCCTCCGTGCTTCACGGTGGGAACCACACATGCGGAGATCATCCATTCACCTACTCTACGTCTCACAGACACGGCAGTTGGAACCCAAAATATCAAATTTGGACTCATCAGACCAAAGGACAGATTTCCATCAGTCTAATGTCTATTGCTCGTGTTTCTTGGCCATGCAAGTCTCTTCTTCTTATTGGTATCCTTTAGTAGTGGTTTCTTTGCAGCAATCTGACCATGAAGGGCTGATTCACACAGTCTCCTTTGAACAGTTGATGTTGAGATGCGTCTGATACTTGAACTCTGTGAAGCATTTGTTTGGGCCTCAACCTGAGGTGCAGTTAACTCTAATGAACTTATCCTCTGCAGCAGAGATAACTATGGGTCTTCCTTTCCTGTGTTGGTCCTCATGAGAGCCAGTTTCATCATAGTGCTTGATGGTTTTTACAACTGCACTTGAAGAAACTTTCAAAGTTCTTTAAATGTTCCGTATTGACTGACCTTCATGTCTTAAAGTAATGATGGACTGCCATTTCTCTTTGCTTATTTTAGCATTTCTTGACATAATATGGACTTGGTATTTTACCAAATAGGGCTATCTTCTGTATACCACCCCTACTTTGTCACAACACATTTGATTGGCTCAAACACATTAAAAAGGAAATTCCACAAATGAACTTTTAACAAGGCACACCTATTAATTGAAATGCATTCCAGTTGACTACCTCATTTAGCTGGTTGAGAGAATGCCAAGAGTGTGCAAAGCTGTCATCAAGGCAAAGGATGGCTACTTTGAAGAATCTCATATATATATTTTTAACACTTCTTTGGTTACTACATGACCCCATATTTTTCTATTGTGTTATTGACTGTACGTTTGTTTATCAAATGTGTAACTCTGTGTTGTTGTTTTTGTCACACTGCTTTGCTTTATCCTGGCCAGGTCACAGTTGTAAATGAGAACTTGTTCTCAACTGGCCTACCTGGTTAAATAAAGGTGAAATAAAAAAAACATAAATAAATGTGTTATTTCATAGTTTTAATGTCTTCACTATTATTCTACAATATAGAAAATAGTAAAAACCCTTGAATGAGTAGGTGTGTCCCAACTTTTGACTGGTACTGTATGTATATATATATATATATATATATATATATATATATATATATATATATATATATATATATATATATATATATATATATATATATTTAAAAAGTTAAATTATTGTACCATGATTAAAACAATCGACCCAGACCCACCAAATGTTTGTTTTGGCCTGAAACCAACCCACGTATTAGTTCTGGCCTGAACCCAACCCGCGTATATAGAATCAAAATAAACCCGGCAAATTGTTTTTTTGCTAGTCGCCTGCGCGTTCCCATGGTAATGTGCGACCTGACTCGAGGCCTACACACTCAGGGTTGGGAGGCATCGATTACAAAAAAATAATTGTAATCTGTTATGTTACCAGCAAAAATATTTTTATCAGATTACAGATACTTTTTAAAAACTAGATTGTTACTTCTAGGATTACTTTCAAATTTAGAAAAGAGAAAAGATGTTTGTGCAAAAATTGACAATGACATTCAAATCAGCATAAAAAAAAGTGTACGTTTAAAATTGTTCTGCCTGAGTGAGTCTGACCGGAGACCACTATGATGACACACCAAATGTGTATGATCGATCGTGGGAAAAGAGCTGGAGTAGGCTTATGTAGGCTACAGTGTAAGATATGTCTTCCAATTGTGCAAATGCTTTAAACATCCAAAGATTATCCAACTTGAATGAACCTGTATTTTAACCCAATAATGGTAGAATTTAAGAAGTTTAAACTGCCTAAAAACCATTGTTTTTGCTAACAATGGACAGCCTGTCACGACTTCCGCCGTGACAGGCTGTCCTTGTTCGGGTGGTGTTCGGCGGTCGACGTCACCAGTCTTCTAGCCATCACCGATCCTCTTTTCATTTTCCATTTGTTTTGTCTGTGTTTTCCACACCTGGTTTCAATTCCCTCATTACATGTTTTGTATTTAACCCTCTGTTCCCCCTCATGTCTTTGTGTGGGATTGTTTATTGTAGTGCTTGTGCACTTTATGTACTGGTGCAGTACGGGCTATTTTGTGCCCATTTTCTCTCGTGTTGTTTAAACCGTTGGGATGTTTAATAAACGACTAAGTTTATTACCCAGTTTTGCTCTCCTGCGCCTGACTTCTCTGCAACCAGTTACGCAACCCCTACACAGCCAGTGAAAAATGCGCTCTTGCAACAGCTGCATAGTGCAGATCCCAGCCTATGGAATAAATGTTTGAGGGAGTTCCTCCCTTCTAAACTCCTCTGTGGTGTTGTGCTCCAAACTGTAAAACATGTTTTTATTTAAGAAGACTATGAGTTGGGCTTTTACTGCTCAATCTAATTTGTTTCAAAAAATAATTCCAAAGGCCTAACGGACACATGATCAAACTCGCACACTTTTGATAGACTTAAACAGACGTACATTTTCGAGATATCAAAGTGTTGACAACAAAAACATAATAATATGCCTATAGCAAATGCAGGAAATGGCATATGTTTTTGACATGCAAATAACACTTTTCGGTAGTGCTCAAAGCATGCCATTCTGAAAGCAGCATTTATTTTTCAACTCGAAGCAATGAGCCTAATCAGTCCTCCATGACAACAAAGTCATCAACAACAGAATAGGCTAATAACTCCTTCATTTTTGGGTTATGCACAAGTAAAACAATTTGGCTAAACTATATTAAGTCCTATTCTTGAAGATCAAGGGGTATTAAATGTATTGGAATGACTGGACATCTGACAGACTTTGGTTTTTAATGTAAAGATATAGCCTAATCATATAATTATATGTAATTAGAAAGCAATGGGTTAAAAGAAGCCTATATGACCAACCCCTAAAGTAAAATGCAACATCCATTTATGGTCAGTTATGTAAACTCTAATGTAGATTTATTTGGCAATAGATGTCGTTCAATTGGTAATATATATTTATGTCTTCTTCTAATGCCTCTTAAAGGGAAAGTTCAAAGTAATCAGATTACATTACTGATTACATTAAGTTACGTTACTGATTACAATTTTGGACACACACATGGAGGCCTCAGAACTATTGGAGACCAGCAGAGCTCTTTATCTGGCTGTGAAGCCTGGCAGGATGGTAACATTGTCTTGGCTCTCTGTCCCGATGACTGGCCTCTCCTCTTGGCTGCTGGCCCACAGACATTTGGCTTCCCAACAGCAGACACCAAACTCTCTTTCTCTCTCCCCCCTTCTCTGTCTCTCTCCCTCTGTTTCTCATTATTTAAGCTCTCTCCCTCCATCTTCTCTCTATCTATCTCTCTCTCTCTGTTTCTCGTTCTCTTATTATCTCTTTCTCTCTATTCTCCCCCTCTCTCTCTCTCTCTCTCTCTCTCTCTCTCTCTCTCTCTCTCTCTCTCTACCACTCTCTCCTCCCCTCTCCTCTCCTCCGGTCTTTCTTTCCTCTCGGTTTGGCTCTCCCACCAAAGAATCCTCTTTATCCAAATGCATACCCCTTCTTTCCCTTACTCTCATTTGCCTCCCGCTCTCGCTGGCTAGTTGCCTGAAGAACACTGCAGTTCTTTGTGTGCCCCAGTCAATCTGTTCCTTCATTTTGGCTCAAACAGTTTGGTTTGTAGGAAGTGGGATTCATGATGGGTTATGGACAGCCTCACAATAAAATAGCATACACAGAAGGGTGGCAGGTTCTTTTGTGCATGGGTTGATAGCCTCTTTGATTTGAGTTGGGGTGGGGCGGTTAGAGTTATTGGCTCGATTCAAATGGGGGGGGTGGAGGGAATCACTGGCTCAAGTCAATTGCGGGGACGGCCTTGAAAGGTGCATACCGAGGGGCATATGACAGCTTATTGTCAACTGCTTTCAGGTTTCTATATAATTGATGGCTCTCTCAGCTCTGCCAGCTCTGTGCACAGTGACATTGTGTGGTTTGTGCTCTGTCTGGCCTGGTAAATTGAACACATAATGTCCCTATTTGGATACGCTAATGAGAATGAAGCTTAACTACTGTCAGAGATGGAATCAGAGCCAACCTCTGGAACACAATATGCTGGTAATGGCCAGAAGGTGTAGCTGCAGGCATTAGCTGTAGAGGGTGATAACCCTTTGTCATTGTGTAGTCTAATCTATGACACTGGCATCATAAAAAGGGGGGGAGTAATTTGTCATCCCCGTTTGAATTTGTGATCTTAACACTCTGTCTGCACCTATGCACACACACCACACACTTGAGTCTTTTGTGTACCACTGGCAATATTAGTTTTGATGAGGCAGGATAGATGTCGACATTTTCCCTCAGGCTGTGAGCACTCATACTCTGACAGAAGTGTTCTCTCAGGTCTTTTGTTTGGAAAGGGCTCTCTTTAATGGGTTGAAGGAAAAGTCAAGTCAGATTCAGGAAATGTAATTCCAGGCTATAGTAGTAGGAATGTGCACGTATGTCAAAGTAAGCAGGTCAAGTTAGCTTTTGGATGGGTGAACTGTTGACCCTCGATTAATGAAATCAAATTCATTCATGTATTCATTATATTAATGATAGCATTAATCCAAATTGGATCAGTGACCACAGAGTCAAACCTAAAGTTTTAAGCTGTTTGGATATGGTAAACTAACTGCAACCCTGCTTGAACAGGTTATTTTATCATTAATATTATCTTTGCTGCCCTCTAAAGTTGATACAGTCCTATGCTGCTATTTTCTACCAAAGAGTTTTTGCATTTGAATTTGTGTTCCTTGCCATCTTTGCTGACATTGATGTCTTTAAATGCAGTCATTCAGAGCCTCTGTAAGGTCCACTCTGCAGGATTTATGCTGGTTGGATGACCTTGTACTTACTGGCCCAATCTAAAATGTACCATTCTTCTCTAGGACCCCTTCACAAAACTCCTCAGCCAATCAATTTGCTTGAGTAAATATCGAACAGCCTCACTGCATGTTCTATTAACATATTTCCAGAACCCAAGTCCACAGCCTAAATAATGAATATATGACATTATTGGTCAGGTTTTAGTCATTTGTTTCCATTGGTCATGTACCCAGGTTAACAGCTCCAAATCAAGAAGTTTGTAAATGAAATGATTAACATAATTAGAAATGCTCAAACACTTACAAAATATGTTATTTTTTACACATCTGTGTGTTTAGTTAGGGTTGACACGTGTTACTTTTGGCACAGCATAATTTGTGTACATTTTCCAACACATTATGTAAATTCCTGCAATTAATGTGTTAATCTTTAATCCATCCAACACACTTTACATGTGTTAGATTATTGACCAATCACATTGTGTATCGAAGTCCTCATGCATGTATAGTTTTGAAACAGATGTGTTAAAAACAATTATTGTGTTATTTTGTAAGACATCTGTGTGTCTAGTTATGGATGTTGTGTTAAGAGAATAAACAAATTGGCACATAACACATGATTTGTCAAAACGTTTGAACACGGTGATTATGTTGAAACTAACATGTGTCATCCCTAATTAGACACAAGGATGTAAAAAAATAAATAAAATGTATTCCGCTTCTAAAAATGACTGGGGAAGACGAGTAGAAAAAAGTTGCCATTTATTTAATTAATACAGTGCTCCATATTCAAAATCTTACATGAAACAAAGTTTGTTCATGCAAAATACTTTCTTGAAAAATTTCAAAAGTGTTAGTAAAATATCCAGTCCAGGGAAACCAACTCAGACAATGTTGTACTTGAGATACAGGAGACTGGACTGTTGATGGATATGGTAGCCATTTATTCCTTATCAGAGACAGAAATGGTCCTCTACCACAGACCTGTTAAACTGTAAATTAATAGGGCTAGGCGTCCCACTAGCGGGACAACTTCCGGTGAAACTGGAGGGCGCGCAATTCAAATAAATAATCATACAAATTATGGATATTAAACATTTAGGGACATAAGTGTCTTATATCGGCTGAAAGCTTAAATTCTTGTTAATCTAACTGCACTGTCCAATTTACAGTAGCTATTACAGTGAAAACATGCCATGCGATTGTTTGAGGACGGCGCCCCACATAAAAATATTTTTCCACCGGCACAGGTTTCATACTTTCACAAATAACGATTAAATATTCACTTACTTTTTGAAAATATTCCTCTGATTTGTCATCCAAAGGGTCCCAGCTGTAACATGTAGTGTCATTTTGTTAGATAAAATCCTTCTTTATATCCCAAAAAGTCTGTTTAGTTGGTGCCATCGATTTGAGTAATCTACTCGTTCAAAATGTAAGGAAAGGAATATACCCCTAAACTTTGTTTAAACAAGTCAATATACGTTTCTATTTACTCCTCAGATACCCTAAAATGTAATCAAGCTAAAATATTTCTTACGAAAAAAAGTATGTTCAATAGGAAACCGAAACTGATATTTCTTATTCGTTTTTGAAGTTACACACCTGAAACCTGTAACATAAACTGCTGACACCCTGTGGAAGCCATAGGAATAGCATTTTCAATATGACCTTTTTTTTACTTGACCGTCTCTCTCCAAAAATATTCTGGTTGTTTTTTCTTTGGATTTTGTCCTCCATATCTATTGTGTTATATTCTCCTACATTATTTTAACATTTCTACAAACTTCAAAGTGTTTTCTTTGCAATGGTACCAATTATATGCATAACCTGGCTTCAGGGCCTGAGCAACAGGCAGTTTACTTTGGGCATGTCATTCAGGCGGAAATTGAGAAAAAAGGGGACAGCCCTAAGAAAATTAAGTAGGAATTGTAGTTACCAAACAATACCCATCACTATTTAAAGATAATTTCCCCCCTCTGATGCAAAAACTCAAGGCAAACATACAATTTTGGAGAACTCTCCCAATTTCATTGCTCAGAATAATTCATGCCATTAAAATGGTCTTCCTCCCACAACTGCTTTACCTATTCCAGAACATCCCAGTATTCATCCCTAAATCCTTTCATAAACAACTGGACTCGATTATCAATCCATTCATCTGGGATTATAAAACACACAGGTAAAAAACATCTATTTAAATCCAAGATGGAAGGAGGATTGTCTCTCCCAAATTTGATATTTTACTATTGGGCCGCTAACCTCCGTGCTGTTACGTTTTTGCTGGATGATGCAATTCTGTCATCCAGTTGGCTTAGTATGGAGCGTGAGGATTGCCACCCCTTCTCCGTTGGCGCTGTGATTTTGTCACCTGTCAAGTTGGAGATGTCACTTTATAGTAACAATCTTATTATACATAGCACAGTCCGAATCTGGAAGCAAATTAAAGTCTACTTTGACCTTAAACCAATATCATTCCTGCTCCTTATTGCCAGGAACACCTTTGAGCAATGGGGAGAACTAGGGATCAATACCATAGGAGATCTATATATAGAAGGGACCTTTGCCTACTTTGATTTGTTGAGGGAAACCTATAATCTTCCCAGAAGTAACTTTTTCAGATACCTACAGATTAGAGACTATGTTAGAAAACATCTTCCGACATTTGGGAAGGCTAAACCTTCCATATTTGACGGATGCATAAAAATATGCCCCACCTCAAGCAAACTGATATCTCGTCAATATGGCGCTTTTCAATCTGTTAACACACCTTCTACAGATGACATTAAGGCAACGTGGGAGAAAGAGCTGGGGACTGACATTTCAGTGGCAGACTGGGAAAATAGCTTGGAGTATATCCACACCTGCTCCATTAACTCCAGACATTGTCTCATACAATTCAAGGTATTACACTATTCCAAAACTAAGATGCATAGGATATTTCCTGATACATCCGCTATGTGTGATAAATGTCATGCTGCGCAGGGTACACTACTCCACTGCTTTTCCCTATGCTCTAACTTGAACGGTTATTGGTGTGGAATTTTAGGATCCTCGCTGAAGTTCTGGACACTTCAATTGACCCAGACCTGCTTCTGATCATCCTGGGAGTGTCTGAAACCCTAAACAGATTAACCAACCCCCCAAAACAACTAATCTCTTACAGTTTCATTTTGGCAAAAATAAATGTTCTTGTTGTTTTGGAAAAGGAAGGAAGCTCCCTCTACCAAATTATGGATTAGCAAATTGGTCGAGCACTGTAC
Organism: Hucho hucho; assembly: GCA_003317085.1. Lineage (NCBI taxonomy): Eukaryota > Metazoa > Chordata > Actinopteri > Salmoniformes > Salmonidae > Hucho > Hucho hucho. The sequence goes on along the minus strand of QNTS01000171.1, from coordinate 121,486 downwards.
ACTTAGAAATAATTTGATATATTCTGAACAATAAATTATCAACATTTGATCAAATCTGGCAGCCTCTCCTCTCTTACTTGGACCATTCGGCATTGTGAATTTGTACATTTGAACTCACTCTCAACTGTAATATTTTAATCTACCCTTGGGCGACATGTGCTTGCCCCAGCACCTGAGCAGTGGGGGGGCATCTGCCCTCTTTCTGTTTACCTGTCCTTGTTCTGTATGTCTTATTTTGTATTATTTACTTTGTACCTAGAACTCTGGGTCTTTTTGTTTCTGTCTGCTTTTTATGTTTAGATAAGAATTTCATACTTGTCTTTTCTACAAAATACATTTTCAATAAAAAAATATTTAAAAAATAAAAAATATTTATCCGACCCCTTTTTCAATTTCAGCCTAAATGACATACCCAAATCTAACTGCCTGTAGCTCAGGACCTGAAGCAAGGATATGCATGTTCTTGATACCATTTGAAAGGAAACAAGTTTGTGGAAATGTGAAATTAATTGAGCAGAATATAACACATTAGATCTGGTAAAATATTTTACAAAGAAAAAAACTTGTACCATCATCTTTGAAATGCAAGAGAAAGGCCATAATGTATTATTCTAGCCCAGGTGCAATCTCGATTTTGCCCACTAGATGGGCAAAGTATAGCAGTGGTATGGGCAAAGAATAATTATTCTATCCCAGGCGCAGTTTCGATTTTGGCTACTAGATGGGCAAAGTTTTAAACTGATTCAATGAACCATTGCATATTTGTTCATAATGTTGTATCAAGACTGCCCAAATGTGCCTAATTGGTTTATACATTTTCAAGTTCATAATTGTGCACTCTCCTCAAACAATAGCATGGTATTCTATCACTGTAATAGCTACTGTAAATTTGACAGTGCAGTTAGATTAACAAGAATTTAAGCTTTCTGTCCATATCAGATAAGTTTATGTCCTATTTTTTTTTACTTTTTTTTTACTTAAACCTCATGCTAATCACATTAGTCTACGTTAGCTCAACCGTCCCGTGGATGGGACACTGATCCCGTAGAGGTTAAACATAGACCAGATACAGCTGTTTTTTGACTCATTTAGTCTAAGCCATGACTCCAATATAATTTCCAAGTGTGCTATGCCTTTGAGTGAATTGTAGTGTCACCACCCATGACTGTATTTGTTATTTACAGAGACAGAATTGTTGAATTTGTAAAATGTTTGTCCTTCAGCTATCACAAAGTGAGCTCCTAAGTAAATGGTATCAATCAAATTAAACTCTATGACGATACATATCTCATAAGACCTTGTTTTGAGACCTAGTTATAGCCTAATAAAGTTGCCTGAAAGTCATGGTTTACAGGCCACATCAACTTTGAAATGTCTGCAAGAAGGGTTGCAAAATTCCAGTAACTTTCCCAAAATTCCCAGAAATCCTGGTTGAAGGATTACAGATTTCCTGCTTATCCCCTCCCATTACCAGGAAGTTTCCAACTGGGATTTTTGGAAATTCAGGGACATTTATCAGAATTTTTGCAACCCTACCTGTAAATCACATTATGCTGGCTTACAACGTGAAGTGTAATTCCTACTGTAATCCAGCCAGTGTTAGGATATCCAATAGTTGGAGTTTTATTCACCTGCATTCAGAATGGCTGCCAGGGTTAGGAATATTGTGAAGAGACTACCTAAGGCATTTAAACTAGAATATCCATTTCAGTAACAGGGGGGAAAAACAGATTGGAATAGTTTTCATTTTTTAAATGTATCTTTGTGTTGCATAAAATTAATCAATCAATTTACTGCAGTAGAGCATGCTGGGAAATAATTATGGTAGGAACTAGCCTAACTTCTTGAAAACTTGTCTGAGACATAATATTTTTATGAAAACAGGGCTAAAATGTTGCCATGTCCACTCTACATTAGCCTAAAATGGTCACCTCATTCAGATGAAGAGTAAATGTACCTTGTTTGTTTCATATTCCTGAGGCTCACTCCACCGTGTCAATTGCCACTTCAGGGTGCGGGGCCACGGCATAGATGCAAATAAATGACTTCAGATCTACAATGTGATTGATCAATAATCTATCACATGTAGGGTGTGTTGTATGGTTTTCAGGAATTGACATAAAATGTGTTGAAAATGTACACAAATCATGTTGTCAACATGGCAATTGTGTTAAACGAACACAATGTGTCGTCTCTAACTAGACACATGGATGTGTTAAAAAATAAAATGTTCAAAGAGTCTAGAAAGATAATACTACTTTACACTGAGTGCGCAACACATTAACAACACCTGCTCTTTCCCTGACAGACTGACCAGGTGAAAGCTATGATCCCTTATTGATGTCACTCGTTAAAACATCTTAAGGATCTGCGTCCCGTCAACGGGACAGTTGTAAATGATGCAGCGCCTTATGTCAAGATTGCAGATTTTAGAGAAACAACAAATGTCAGTATATATAAGTGTCTTATATTGGCTGAAAGCTTAAATTCTTGCTAATATAACGGCACTGTCCAATTTACGATAGCTATTACTGAGAGAAAATTGCATGCTATTGTTTGAGGAGAGCTCCTAACAACAAAACACTTTTTTCACCGCGATAGGTTTGATAAATTCACCTCTGAAGGTGAAATGTGTACTTACATTCTGAAATCTTGCTCTGATTTATCATCCAAAGGGTCCCAGAGATAACATGAAGTGTCGTTTGTTAGATGAAATCATTTTTCATGTCCTAAAAAGGTCCATATATAATGCACGGTCGATTTTGTAATTCCACTTGTTCAATTTGCAAAGAAAGGAATCTGTGAAAATCTCACCCTAAACGTTGTTTCAACCAGTCAAATCACGTTCATATGTATTCCTCCGAGATCCTAGAATGTAACAAGACTTCACTACATCATTAGGGATGTAGTATATCCATATTTGGTCAGAGAGTGACGCCTTCATGGCACACCGATGACGAGGGCAGTCATCACTTGAACAAATGTATCTTTGCCAAATAAGCACCAATCGGGGTCAAACAAAGCTAGCTAGATAGCCAATGAGCTGGGCTTGTATATGTTGTAAAATGTAGCTACTAACCTTGTACGACAGCATGCCTTTTAATTGTGTACAAAAATTACACAAATATTCAGAGTTATGAAGTTACTAAAACTGGTTGTTTTGCAAATGTTGAACTTATAATATGGATACTAATACTTGGAAAGCTAAATCAAAGTCAAAGTATACAGATTTGATTATATTCTTGCAGAAAAATGTAATATAAATGCGAATGTCTGCTTCACAATTCGCCCAAATGTACCTGGGGACCTTTCTCTTGCATTTCAAAGATGGTGGTAGAAAAAAAACGGTTGTTTTTTTCTTTGTATTTTCTTCTACCAGATCTATTGTGTTATATTCACCTACATCCACAAACTTCAGTGTTCCCTTTCAAATGGTACCAAGAATATGCATATCCTTGCTTCAGGGCCTGAGCTACAGGCAGTTAGATTTGGGTATGTCATTTATGCGAAAATTGAAAAAAAAGTGGGCTATCCCTAAAAAGCAATAGCATGTCCTTTCCAGTAGATGGTGCCACATACTGAGCAATGCTTCCTTTCTTATAGCCATTATTTCCACACTCTGTAAACTGTGCATAGGCCTATCTATATTACATACTGAGATTAGTACAGTATAACTATGTTACCTTACCATAACAAAGAAAAAGACAGGCTGTTAGTCATAGGCTATATGTGTTCACCTAAACACATACAGTAATATACAATTAAGGTTGTTGATTTATCTGCAACAAACTGCCTGTCTTCAACTTGCCAATGACTGGCTCTTGCTATTGGACCAGCTAGTGATATTTGCAGCTGTGGGACTGGATATGAAGGTTGCATGGTAATTTGTGCCCAGCAACGTTTTGGACATTTAAACAGCAATTTCATTATTCATCCATTTGCATCTCTCCCCCATTCATATTATCTTCTCTTTATTTTCTTGTTCCCCCTCTTTTTTTCTTTTTTTATAGACCTTCAGCATGACATCCTCCCTGTCAAAATAATGTGCAACCAGCATTAGCTGGGAATGGCATGATTGGCATGTAATTGTCTCCGTAATCATCTGAAATGCGATGAATACATATCATTCCGGCATGGAGAGTAGCACACGCTACAAAAACAGCAATTACAATCTTCCCCCTAAGGAAAATTGCCCAGATGGGCAACAATTTGTTTGGTAACTAAGACGCCTATTCAGAAGTTTCCCATGCCTGTAATTATAACAAACCACTCAGTGTGCCCCACCATTGATATAGTTATTCTGGATTGGAGAGTAATGTAATTTATTTATTTTATTTTAACGTTCTCATCATGTCCTTCTTTCCACTCTCACATACCTGAAAGAATCAGGTGATTTCACTGTTAGTGATGTTTGTACATGACATAACCAAAGATACGTCCCAAATGGCACCCTATTCCCTATATAGTGGACTACTTTAACCAGGGCCCATAGAATGAAATAGAGTACTCTAAGGGCTATATGATTCATACAGTTACTTCAGATAGAGAATTAGCTCAGTGTCAAATGCAGGGGATTCATAATGTAATAGGGTTAATTTGTGGAAAATTACCACTTTCAATTACACTGAATGAGGACTCCACATCTGGAGGGTTATCACAATGTTAGCAGAATCTGTTAAATGTTTGGTAAGGGAGCGGTCTAGATGTACACAATTGTTACGCGGAGGAAAATGGGAGAGGGCCATGCTTTTTCAATTTCAGTCAGGGGGAGGGTTTAGTATTCTGTATTTAGTCCAGGGGACAGTCATGCAATTTGTAATCAGTGAAATGTCATATTGCTCAGTGTTTGAGAATTTGTTGCTTATTATATATTGATGTGTGCCCGATGATGCCCCTCAACCTTGATTCTTTGCTGGGCACACAATATAAAGTGTGCCTAGTGTGGTCTCAATCAAATGATTCATAGGCTATACTGATGTACTGTTCAGTTTGAGAAGGAGGACCGTAGGTAAGCTTGCTACTGCTATAATTGATTAAAAATTAAACGTTTCGTTGCCCATAATGAAGTTATTTATCAGAGTTATTGACCTCACAATAAGCCATATTCAAGAAATGTACATAACTTACATTACTATGAACTGTCAGCCACAGAGAGGCATGGGTGCTGAAAGTACAGTAGGATATTTCGAGAAGGCCTAATTAATTTTAATTTGACTTTAGGTTACTAACAACAAGGGCTCTGTGTTGGAGCCTATTCAATAAATAAAGAGGTAGGCCTACCCATGAGTGAACTTTGATGTTCTGACGTGTCATTTCCTGTCACGACCTTGGATACAACATGCTCCTCGACCTGTTGTTTCCGATGTTTTACTTTGTTTACTTTGTTGTTACTACATGATTCCATGTGTGTTATTTCATAGTTTAATGTCTTCACTATTATTATACAATGTAGAAAATAGTAAAAATAAAGAAAAGCCCTTGAATGAGTAGGTGAGTCCAAACTTTTGACTGGTAGTGTATGTAATATAAATGTGTTATTTTACATGTTCTTCACAGAAAATGGCAATTTCTCGTTCATCAGAACAAGAATAGACTGACGAGTTTAAGAAGAAAGTTATTTGTTTCTGGCCATTTTGACCCTGTAATCGAACCCACAAAGGCTGATGGTCCAGATACTCAACTAGTCTAAAGAAGGCCAGTTTTATTGCTTCTTTTAATCAGAACAACAGTTTTCAGCTGTGCTAACATAATTGCAAAAGGGTTTTCTAATGATCAATTAGCCTTTTAAAATGATAAACTTGGATTAGTTAATATGCCATATATCTAAAGGTATCTCACCTTCCTCCACTAGTAAGGCACATACATATGTTGACTTAAATGCACCAATACATATCCTTAAAGCTATATACTGTATTTTGTCCAGCCTATGAAGCCAAGTCTTCGCTGCTGTTCCATAAACCATACACCTGTAATCAATGGTTGTCCTGATCAAAGCTCTTTAAATATCATCAACGATTGACTGTCATGACCCAAATCATGACCAGAGATTTACCACCTTCTTACACCTTGTTTCAACATTCATGAAATGATCTTTCCATGTACATCGCTCATTGAACCATAGACCCAAATATTTGTACTTACAAACCCTCCCCATAGGCTGTCCATACAGAAACAACTGTATTTATCAGCAAATGTATTCTTTGAGAAGAATATACAGCAAGACCATATTTCAACATCGACTATATCTTGTTGAATAGATTTGTTCACGAGATACATTCCTTCCCCTCTTCCAAATATCTCCATCATCAGCATATAGGGAAGCCCCAATACCCCTACCTACATTTGAAAACACATAGTTAATCATAATGTTGAACAAAATAGGACTGATAGCACTGAATAGAGGGATACCATTGTCAACTGCATTAGCATCCGATAAAATGGATCCTATTTTAACTAAAAAAAAACAATTGATTAAGAAGGCCAAAACCCAGTTACAGTGGCTTGTGAAAGTATTCACCCCTCTCTGCATTTTTTCTATTTTGTTGCCTTACAACCTGGAATTAAAATTGATTTTTGGGGGGTTTGTATCATTTGATTTACACAACATGCCTGCCACTTTGAAAATGCTAAATATTTTTGTGTGTGAAACAAACAAGAAATAAGACAGAAAACAGAAAGCTTGAGCGTGCATAACTATTCAATCCACCAAAGTCAATAATTTGTAGAGACACCTTTTGCAGCAATTACAGCTGCAAGTCTCTTGGGGCATGTCTCTATAAGCTTGGCACATCTAGCCACTGGGATTTTTCCCATTCTCCAAGGCAAAACTGCTACAGCTCCTTCAAGTTGGATGGGTTCCGCTGGTGTACAGCAATCTTTAAGTCATACCACAGATTCTCAATTGGATTGAGGTCTGGGCTTTGACTAGGCCATTCCAAGACATTTAGATATTTCCCTTAAACCACTCGAGTGTTGCTTTAGCAGTATGCTTAAGGTCGTTGTCCTGCTGGAAGGTGAACCTCCGTCCCAGTCTCAAATCTCTGGAAGACTGAAACAGTTTTCCCTCAAGTATTTCCCAGTATTTAGCTCGATCCATCATTCCTTCAATTCTGACCAGCTTCCCAGTCCCTGCCGATGAAAAACATCCCAATAGCATGATGCTGCCACCACCATGCTTCACAGTGGCTATGGTGTTCTCGGGGTGATGAAAGGTGTTGGGTTTGCGCCAGACATAGCATTTTCCTTGATTGCCATAAACAACGTTTTAGTCTCATATGACCAGAGTACCTTCTTCCCTAAGTTTGGGGAGTTTCTCACATGTCTTTTGGCAAACACCAAACGTGTTTGCTTATTTTTTTCTTTAAGCAATGGCTTTTTTTCTGGCCACCCTTCTGTAAAGCACAGCTCTATGGAGTGTACTGTATAAAGTGTTCCTATGGACAGATACTCCAATCTCTGCTGTGGATCTTTGCAGCTCCTTCAGGGTTATCTTTGGTCTCTTTGTTGCCACTCTGATTAATGCACTCCTTGGCTGGTCCTTGAGTGTTGGTGGGTGGCCCTCTCTTGGCAGGTTTGTTGTGGTGCCCCTTGTTTAGTGGTGTTGCAGACTCTGGGGCCTTTCAGAACAGGTGTAAATATACTGAGATCAAGTGACAGATCATGTGACACTTAAATAAAGTCCACCTGTTTGCAATCTAACTAGTTATGTGACTTCAGAAGGTAATTGGTTGCACCAGATCTTATTTAGGGGCTTCGTAGCAAAGGGGGTGAATACATATGCACGCACCACTTTTACATTTTTTTGGGGGGGGGGGTTTAAACAAGTATTTTTTTTCATTTCACTTCACTATTTTGTGTATGTCCATTACATGAAATCCAAATAAAAATCCATTCATATTACCATTTGTAATGCAACAAAATTGGAAATATGCCAAAGGGGGATGAATACTTTTGCAAGGCACTGTATATTATCTCCCACCAATGCCAAGTCTTTCCATGTTAATCAGTAGGCCTTCTCTCCACATAGGGTCGTATGACTTTTCAATATAAAAATACAGTAGCCATTATTTCAACTTCATTGCTCAGCTTTACTAATGCATCCAAAGTAGAAAAAGTACCTTCATGGAATCCACTTTGACATTGACTCAATAAACCTCTATGTTCCAGGAAATATGACAATCTGTTGACTATCATCTTTTCCATCAGTTTACACAAGTTCAATTGGTCTATAACTATCAGCACATGGTCCTTATCAAGCTTCACAAAATATAATATTACTCCACGATACCAACCAGAAGGTATAACCCCCTCATTCCAAATATTATTATATAATCCCAGGAGAACATGTATGACCTCATCAGGTTGTCACGAATCAAGGTAAGATCCAAGTGCAGACTGTGTGAAGTAACAATGTTTATTATAACAACAGGGGCAGGCAAATGACAGGTCAAGGCAGGCAGGGTTCGATAATCCAGAGTAGAAGCCAAGGTGCAGGCAGGCTCACGGTCAGGGACATGCAGAGTGGTCAGGCGGGTGGGTACAGGGTCAGGTCAGGCAAGGGTCAAAAACCAGGAGGACGAGAAAACGAGAGACTGGGGAAAAACATAACTCAAACGGAAAGCGTTTGCATTTTGTCGCTGGTTGACTTGAACAAACAAGACGAACTGGCACAGACAGACAGAAAACACAGGTATAAATACCCAGAGGATACATTGGGGAAGATGGGCGACACCTGGAGGGGGTGGAGACAAGCACAAGGACAGGTGAAACAGATCAGGGCGTGACATAGGTAGATGCTTAACATTACATCGCACAACTGATCATGACCTGGGGCTGCATATCCACAGCCTATTAAGGCTGAGTATCCAAAGAAGAGTCAACAGTATCCCTTTTGTTATTCACATTACCATGAGCATTTAAAATCTCACACCTGCATTGCTGGTATACTTCATCCAAAGTAAACCCACTATGTACCCTAGCAAATATCTTCCCCAACAAGTCAGCTTTTTCTTCATAAGTTACGGCCATTTTTTGACCCGAAACCAGAACTGGAATTCGAGTGGACTTGCATCCTCCAGTCATCTTCTTCAACATAGACCATACATCCCCCAGCTCAGTATCCCTGCCTATTGTAAAGCAGAACTGTCTCCATGCATTTCTCTTGACAGTCTTAATGACCCCACGTACTAAAACTCTCTTCCTCTGGAAATCAAGTAGATTCTCAGGATCAATATTCATTTTTTTTCTCTCCGCAATTTCATGTTATCCAATTGGTAGTTAGTCTTGCCTCAACGCTGAAACTCCCGTACGGACTCAGGAGAGGCTAAGGTCGAACACAACCCAACCAAGCCACACTGCTACTTGACACAATGCCCACTTAACCCGGAAGCCAGCCGCACCAATGTGTCGGAGGAAACGTACACCTGGCGACCCTGTCAGCGTGCACTGCGCACGGCCCGCCACAAGAGTCGCTAGTGCACGATGGGACAAGGACATCCCAGCCAGCCAAACCCTCCCCTAACCCGGACGACCCAATTTTGTGCCGCTCCATGGGTCTCCCGGTCTCAGCCGGCTGCAACAGAGCCTGGACATGAACCCAGAATCTCTAGTGGCACAGCTAGCATTGCGATGCAGTGCCTTAGACCACTGTGCACTCGGGATGCAAGGAGTAATATTCATACCAAAACTCTGTAAGCTCTATTTTTTTCTTGAATAGCCGCAGTGCACTCTTCAGTCCACCAAGTAACTTTTCCCAGTCTGCTTTATGAAAGCACCATCTTCTGAATTGTACCGTATCTGGAATAGTAACATCAAAGTTCATGATACACCAAATCGGGAAATTATCACTTCCAACAGTAGAATCATTCATTCCATTCCACTCACACATACAGTTGAAGTCGGAAGTTTACATACACCTTAGCCAAATACATTTAAACTCAGTTTTCACAATTCCTGACATGTAATCCAGGTAAAAATATTTTATTTATTTTAAGAATGTAAAATGTCAGAATAATAGTAGAGAGTGATTTATTTCATCTTTTATTTCTTTCATCACATTCCTAGTGGGTCAGAAGTTTACATACACTCAATTAGTATTTGGTATCATTGCCTTTCAATTGTTTAACTTGGGTCAAACGTTTCGGGTTGCCTTCCACAAGCTTCCCACAATAAGTTTGGTGAATTTTGGCCCATTCCTCCCGACAGAGCTGGTGTAACTGAGTTAGGTGTGGGCTTTATGATGGCCACTCCAATACCTTAAATTTGTTGTCCTTAAATTCTCAGGGAGCGGCTCCCGAGGTGACGGTTTTGGAAAGTCTGGCGTGCCCAAAGTAAAATGCATGCTACTCAGGCCCAGAAAATAGGATATGCACATAATTAGTACTATTGGATAGGAAACACTCTAAAGTTTCTAAGAGTGTTAAAATAATGTATGTGAGTATAACAGAAGTGATATAGCAGGCAAAAACCAGAGGAAAATCCATCCGGATTTGCATTTTTTTTTGTAAATGAGCATCTTCTCCATTGTGCCTATTGCATGCAACTTTATGTAGGACTGAGACTGCAGTACCTATGGCTTCCACTACCCCTTGTGTAGCTCAATTCAACACATTCAAAAAATCAATGTTCCAAAATTGCGTAGTAGTCGGATGTGTAAGTATCGTTTTATATATTGTTTTCCATGTTTTTTTTCTTATATATTTCGTATATGTTTTAATCTCACTTTCCATCTACGGACTGAAAACACTCTCCTGCAACCCGCCTCACCCAATGTGGTACGGATCTGCTATTTTTATACTTTAGAACCGGATCCCCCATAAAAAGCTAGCCAGCTAACTAGCTACTAGCTATTAGTCAGTTAGCCACTGCTAGCGGTCTCCACCGTTAACTCGGACACCAGCCAGCCTCAGCTCAGTCAATACCTGCCAGTCTGCACAGCGCAATATCAACCCAGAGCATATCAGACTGCTTTTTCTCTACCTCATCTCCGGATTCATACCACAAGCTCTGAACCTTTACACCAGTCCCGAAGAAAGCACCAGTTAGCCTTGAGCTAGCCTTGAGCTAGGCCCATCTCCCAGCTTGCCGAAGAGGTCCACCAGTTAATTATTAGGCTACAATACCTCTTTTGCCAATTGGCCTGGACCCTTTACTGCCGACACGGAGCCCGCCGATCCATCACAACTGGTCTGCCGAAGTAATCGTCCGAGGTGGTTTCAACAGGCTCTTACATTGCGACATCGCCGAAGGCCAATCTGCTAGCCCCGGCCCGCTAGCTGTCTGAATCGCCGTGTCTCCAGCTTGCATAGCGTAGTAGCGACTACTGAATTGGCTCCCTGACTCACCTATTGCTACTCAATGAACCCTATGATCACTCGGCTACACATGCCTCTCCCTAATGTCAATATGCCTTGTCTATTGCTGTTTTGGTTAGTGAATATTGTCTTATTTCACTGTAGAGCCCCCAGCCCTGCCCAATATGCCTGAGATAGCCCTTTTGTCCCACCCACAACACATGCAGTGACCTCACCTGGCTTAACTGGTGCCTCTAGAGACAAAACATCTCTCATCGTCACTCAATGCCTAGGTTTACCTCCACTGTACTCACATCCTACCATACCCTTGTCTGTACAGTATGCCTTGAATCTATTCTTCCACACCCAGAAATCTGCTCCTTTTACTCTCTGTTCCGAACGCACTAGATGACCAGTTCTTATAGCCTTTAGCCGTACAATTATCCTACTCCTCCTCTGTTCATTTGGTGATGTAGAGGTTAACCCGGGCCCTGCAGCCCCCAGCACCACTCCCATTCCCCAGGCGCTCTCATTTGTTGACTTTTGTAACTGTAAAAGCCTTTGTTTCATGCATGTTAACACCCCGGCCGTCCTACAATCTAAGCTAGATGCCCTCAATCTCACACAAATGATCAAGGAACCTACCAGGTACAACCATAAATCCGTAACCATAGGCACCTCTTAGATGTCATCCTGACTAACTTGCCCTCTAAATACACCTCTGCTGTCTTCAACCAGGATCTCAGCGATCACTGCCTCATTGCTTGCGTCCGTAATGGGTCTGTGGTCAAATGACCACCCCTCATCACTGTCAAACACTCCCTAAAACACTTCAGCTAGCAGGCCTTTCTAATCGACCTGGCCCGGGTATCCTGGAAGGATTTTGACCTCATCTCGTCAGTAGAGGATGCATAGTTGCTCTTTAAAAGTGCTTTCCTCACCATCTTAAATGTAGAACTAAGAACAGATATAGCCCTTGGTTCACCCCAGACTTGACAGCCCTTGACCAGCACAAAAACATCCTGTGGCGTTCTGCATTAGCATCGAATAGCCCCCGCTATTTGCAGCTTTTCAGGGAAGTCAGGAACCAATATACACAGTCAGTTAGGAAAGCTAAGGCTAGCTTTTTCAAACAGAAATTTGCATCATGTAGCTGTAAAGTCCATAGAGAACAAGAGCACCTCCTCCCAGCTACCCACTGCACTGAGGCTAGGAAACACTGTCAGCACCGAATAAATCTACGATAATCGATAATTTCAATAAGTATTTTTCCACGGCTGGCCATGCTTTCCACCTGGCTACCCTTACTCCGGCCAACAGCTCTGCACCCCCTGCAGCAACTTGCCCAAGCCCCCCCGCTTCTCCTTCACCCAGATCCAGACAGCTGATGTTCTGAAAGAGCTGCACAATCTGGATCCCTACATATCAGCTGGGCTAGACAATCTGGACAAACTCTCTTTCTAAAATTATCTGCCAAAATTGTTGCAACCCCTATTACTAGCCTGTTCAACCTATCTTTCGTATCGTCTGAGACCCCAAAGATTGGAAAGCTGCCCTGGTCATCCCCCTCTTCAAAGGGGGAGACACTCTAGACCCAAACAGTTATAGACCTACTATATCCATCCTGCCCTGCCATTCTAAAATCTCAAAAGCCAAGTTAATAACAAACAGATCACCATTTCGAATCCCAACGTACCTTCTCCACTTTGCAATCTGGTTTCCGAGCTGGTCATGGTTCAGCCACGCTCAAGGTCCTAAACGATATCATAACTGCCATCGATAAAAGATGGTACAGTGCAGCCGTCTTCATCGACCTGGCATCACTACTCTGAACGGTTCTGACTTAGAATATGAGGACAACTACAAATACCTAGGTGTCTGGTTACTGTAATTCTCCTTCCAGACTCACATTAAGCATCTCCAATCCAAAATTAAATCTAGAATTGGCTTCCTATTTCGCAACAAAGCCTCCTTCACTCATACTCTGACTATCCTACCGATCCTTGACTTTGGCGATGTTATTTACAAAATAGGCTCCAACACTCTACTCAACATAGATGTAGTCTATCACAGTGCCATCCATTTGTCACCAAAGCCCCATATACTACCCACCACTGCGACCTATATTCTCTCGTTGGCTGGCCCTCGCTACATATTCATCTCCAAACCCACTGGCTCCAGGTCATCTATAAGTCTTTGCTAGGTAAGGCCCTGTCTTATCAGCTCACTGGTCACCATAACAGCACCCACCCATAGCACGCGCTCCAGTAGGTATATTTCACTGGTCATCCCCAAAGCCAACACCTCCATTGGCAGCCATTCCTTCCAGTTCTCTGCTGCAAATGACTGGACCAAATTGCAAAAATCACTGAAGCTGGAGACATATCTCCCTCTGTAACTTCAAGCATCACCTGTCAGAGCAGCTTACTGATCACTGTACCTGTACACAGCCAAGCTGTAAATAGCACACCCAACTACCTCATCCTGTCACGACTTCCGCCGAAGTTGGTCCCTCTCCTTGTTCGGGCGGCGTTCGGCGGTCGACAGCACCGGTCTTCTAGCCACCACCGATCCATCTTTCATTTTCCTTTGGTTTTGTCTTCATTACACACCTTGTTTCCATTCCCATAATTACATGTTCCTTATTGTAACCTCCTGTTTCCCCCATGTTTTTGTGCGTGATTGTTCGTTGTATAGTGGTCCGTTGTTTTGTATGAATATATCACTATGTGTATTGTTATTCCTATTTTGAGTAAAGTTGATGAATACTTATCTTTGTTGTCCTGTGCCTGACTCCGCTGTACCTGCATCACTGAGACCCATTACAGAATCACGCATCGAAGAATGGAGTCAGCAGGAGAACACAGCCCTTCTCTGCCAGTTGAGGAGCGCATCCAGCAGCACAAAAATCTAAAATCTGGAGCGATGGGAGAGAGGAGGTTTTCCAGCCTCTACCATCATCACAACCATCATCACCACCGCTCCACCAAGTATGGTTACGCAGGAGGGTCATGAGGAGAGAATCAGTCTCTACCTTATTGATTCTCCTGCATTTCAAGTGGTGCTGGGCCTACCCTGGTTGGCCTATCATGATCCCAATATTTCGTGGCAACAGAGGGCTCTCAAGGGATGGTAACGAAAGTGCTCGGGGAGGTGTGTAGGTGTTTCCATCAGTGCGACTACGGTGGAAGGTCCAGACCAGGTCTCCACCGTGCACATCCCCTCAGAATATTCCGATTTGGCTCTCGCCTTCTGTAAGAAGAAGGCGACTCAATTACCACCCCATCGATGGGGGGATTGTGCGATAAATCTCCTGGTAGACGCAGCACTTCCCAGGAGTCACATGTATCCTATGTCACAGGAGGAGATGGCGGCTATGGAAACATATGTCTCTGAATCCCTGGGACATGGATACATTCGGTCCTGCACTTCACCTGCTTCCTCGAGTTTCTTTTTTGTGAAGAAGAAGGATGGAGGTCTGCGCCTGTGTATTGACTATCGAGGTATCAATCAGATCCCTGTGAGGTACAGCTACCCGCTACCTCTCATAGCCAGTGTGATCGAGTCAATGCACGGGGCGCGCTTCTTCACAAAATTGGATCTCAGGAGGGCTTACAATCTGGTGCGTATGAGTACCTCGTCATGCCGTAAGGGTTGATGAATGCTCTATCAGTCTTCCAGGCATTTGTAGACACGATTTTCTGGGACTTGCACGGGCAGGGTGTAGTGGTGTATATCGACGACATTCTGATTTACTCCGCTACACGCGCCAAGCATTTGTCCCTGGTGCGCAAGGTGCTTGGTCGACTCTTGGAGCATGACCTGTACGTCATGGCTGTGAAATATCTGTTCTTCCAACAGTCTGTCTCCTTCCTAGGGTACAGCATTTCCACTTCAGGGGTGGAGATGGAGAGTGACTGCATTTCAGCCGTGTGTAATTGGCCGACTCCCACCACGGTAAAGAAAGTGCAGCGTTTTTTAGGGTTTTGTTTTCACCCTATCCTACCGACCAGGTTCCCAAAACACTAAGGCAGACGCACTGTCCTGGATGTTTGACACAGAGGAGCGGTCAATAAATCCCACTCCCATACTTCCAGCCTCTTGCCTGGTGGCACCGGTGGTGTGGGAGCTGGACGCGTACATCGAGCGGGCGTTGCGTACAAAGCCCACTCCAACTAAGTGTCCAGCTGGGCGTCTGTACGTTCCGTCTGCTGTCCACGACCCACACGTCACCCTCCTCTGGTCATCCTGGCATCGGCCGGACAGTGCGCTGTCTTAGTGAGAAGTACTGGTGGTCCACCTTGGCCAAGGACGTGAGGGTTTATGTTTCCTCCTGCTCGGTGTGCGCCCAGTGCAAGGCTCCTAGGCAGCTGCCCAGAGGGAAATTACAACCTCTACCCGTTCCACCTATCCCGGTGAAATGTAAGGCGCCAAATTCAAAATCCAAAAGTTGAATTATTAAACATTCATCAATATACAAGTGTTGCATAGTCATCAAAAGCTCTGATTCTTGGCAATATCAGATTTCAAAAAGGCTTTACGGCGAAAGCACAACATTTCATTGTTTGAGGATAGCACCTCTCATAATTATGCACTAGCTTAAATTCATAAACAGCGCGGGTCACACAAAACCCATATAAGAGCTAAACTAAATCACTTACCTTTCAAAGAACTTCTGCTGAGGGCATCCCAAGTGTCCAACGAAGACATCCAATGGTTCTTTTGTTAGAAAAAGTCATTTATTATATCCAGAAATCTCCGTTTGGTTGGCGCGTTATGTTCAGAAAATACACCGTCGAGTCGCCCATTGAACCGTGAAGAGAACACGTTCAAATTACAGTGGGGAAAAAAAGTATTTAGTCAGCCACCAATTGTGCAAGTTCTCTCACTTAAAAAGATGAGAGAGGCCTGTAATTTTCATCATAGGTACACTTCAACTATGACAGACAAAATGAGGAAAGAAAATCCAGAAAATCACATTGTAGGATTTTTAATGAATTTATTTGCAAATTATGGTGGAAAATAAGTATTTGGTCA
>QNTS01000171.1:68494-88200 GCA_003317085.1 Hucho hucho | reverse complement strand
TGTACATGTAGTTATGGTTAAAGTGACTATGCATATATGATGAACAGAGAGTAGCAGTAGTGTAAAAAAGGGGTTGGCGGGTGACGGACACAATGCAGATAGATAGCCCAGTTAGCCAATGTGAGGGAGCACTGGTTGGTCGGTCCAATTGAGATAGTATGTACATGAATGTATAGTTAAAGTGACTATGCATATATGATAAACAGAAAGCAGCAGCAGCTGGGGGTGGGGGGTGGCACAATGCAAAAAGTCCGGGTAGCCATTTGATTACCTGTTCAGGAGTCTTATGGCTTGGGGGTAAAAACTGTTGAGAATCCATTTTGTCCTAGACTTGGCACTCCGGTACTGCTTGCCATGCGGTAGTAGAGAGAACAGTCTACGACTGGGGTGGCTGGGGTCTTTGACAATTTTTAGGGCCTTTCTCTGACACCGCCTGGTGTAGAGGTCATGGATGGCAGGCAGCTTAGCCCCAGTGATGTACTGGGCCGTACGCGCTACCCTCTGTAGTGCCGTGCGGTCAGAGGCGGAGCAATTGCCATACCAGGCAGAGATGCAACCAGTCACGATGTTGCAGCTGTAGAACCTTTTGAGGATCTCTGGACCCATGCCAAATCTTTTTAAACTCCTGAGGTGGAATAGGCTTTGTCGTGCCCTCTTCACGACTGTCTTGGTGTGTTTGCACCATTCTAGCTTGTTGTTGATGTGGACCCCAAGGAACATGAAGCTCTCAACCTGCTCCACTACAGCTCCGTCGATGAGAATGGGGGCGTGCTCGGTCCTCCTTTTCTTGTAGTCCACAATCATCTCCTTAGTCTTGGTTATGTTGAGGGAGAGGTTGTTGTCCTGGCACCACACGGCCAGGTCTCTGACCTCCTCCCTATAGGCTGTCTCGTTGTTGTCGATGATCAGGCCTACCACTGTTGTGTCATCTGCAAACTTAATGATGGTGTTGGAGTCGCGCCTGGCCATGCAGTCGTGGGTGAACAGGGAGTACAGGAGGGGACTGAGCACGCACCCCTGGGGAGCTCCAGTGTTGAGGATCAGCGTGGCAGATGTGTTTCTACCTACCCTCACCACCTGGGGGCGGCCTGTCAGGAAGTCTAGGATCCAGTTGCAGAGGGATTTGTTTAGTCCCAGGATTCTTAGCTTAGTGATGAGCTTTGAGGGTACTATGGTGTTGAACGTTGAGCTGTAGTCAATGAATAGCATTCTGACATAAGTGTTCCTTTTGTCCAAGTGGGAAAGGGCAGTGTGGAGTGCAACAGAGATTGCATCATCTGTTGATCTGTTTGGACGTTATGCAAATTGGAGGGGGTCTAGGGTTTCTGGGATAATGTTGTTGATGTGAGCCATTACCAACCTTTCAAAGCACTTCATGTCTACGCACGTGAGTGCTACGGGTCTGTAGTCGTTTAGGTAGGTTGCCTTTGTGTTCTTGGGCACAGGGACTATGGTGGTCTGCTTGAAGCATGTTGGTATTACAGACTAAATCAGGGACATGTTGAAAATGTCAGTGAAGACACCTGCCAGTTGGTCAGCACATCCCCGGAGCACACGTCCTGGCCCTGCAGCCTTGTGTATGTTGACTTGTTTAAAGGTCTTACTCACGTCTGCTACGGACAGGATGATCACACAGTCGTCTGGAACAGCTGATGCTCTCATGCATGCCTCAGTGTTGTTTGCCTCGAAGTGAGCATAGAAGTGATTATCGAGCAGACCATCCGAGCACAGTGACCCGTCGAGAGCCGACACGAAGGGAAACATCAGACATTATCAAACGTTCGGGACGGTGTATTCTGCTCGCAGTCTCGGCCACATCATACTAAGTTAGAATCGGGACATAACTGCGAAACGGACAAACTACCAAGCAGCGTCCCGTATCGTCCTAAAGAACATTCCTTCCGGGTTAGAGTCTCACACCTTGAAAGCGTCCTCGATGCACTTATTGATAAAGCCAGTGAGTGATGTGGTGTACTCCTCAATGCCATCGGAGGAATACCGGAACATGTTCTAGTCTCCTGTAGTTTAGCATCTGCTTCATCTGACCACTTTTTTTATAGACAGAGTCACTGGTGCTTCCTGCTTTTAGTTTTGCTTGTAAGCAGGAGTCAGGAGGATAGAATTATGTTTGGATTTACCAAATGGAGGGAGAGGGAGAGCTTTGTACGCATCTTTGTGTGTGGAGTACAGGTGATTTAGATTTTTTTTCCCTCTGGTTGCACATTTAACATGTTGATGGAGATTTAGTAGAACTGATTTAAGTTTCCCTGCATTAAAGTCTTCAGCCACTAGGAGCGCTGCCTCTGGGTGAGTGGTTTCCTGTTTGCTTATTTCCTTATACAGCTGAATGAGTGCGGTCTTAGTGCCAGCATCTGTCTGTGGTGGTAAATAAACAGCCACGAAAAGTATAGCTAAAACTCTCTAGGCAAGTAGTGTGGCCTGCAATTTATCACAATATACTCTACTTCAAGCAAGCAAAATCTAGAGACTTCCTTAGATTTCGTGCACCAGCTGTTGTTTACAAATATGCACAGACCACCCCCCCTCGTCTTACTGGAGAGTGCTGTTCTATCTTGCCGGTGCAGCGTGTATCCCGCTAGCTGAATATCCATGTCGTCATTCAGCCACGACTCTGTGAAACATAGGATGTTGCAGTTTTTGATGTCCCGTTGGTAGGATATTCGTGTTCGTACCTTGTCTAATTTATTGTCCAATGATTGCACGTTGGCGAGAAGGATTCACGGTAGCGGCAGCTTTCCCAATCGCCTTCTCCGGTTCCTTACCAGGCACCTGGCTCTTTGCCCCCTGTACCTGCGTCGCTTCCTCTTGCAAATAACTGGGATGTCGGCCCTGCCGTGTGTTTTGAGAATATCATGTGCGTCATGCTTGATGTTGAAAAAATCTTTGTCTAATCCGAGGTGAGTGATCGCTGTCCTGATATCCAGAAGCTCTTTTCTGCCGTAAGATACGGTTGCAGAAACATTATGTACAAAATAAGTTACAAATAACGCGAAAAAAAAACACATAATAGCACAATTGGTTAGGCGCCCGTAAAACGGCTGCCATTTCTTCCGGCGCCATCAACAGAAATATCCTCCTCCTCTTTCCCACCCCTCAGCAGGTGCTGTAGTACTCTACCTTCCTCCCACCCAGTCACCAGGCCTTTCTGACTGATACCCCAGTGTTAGGTGGTGTGGGGTGGCATGGAGCAGTGTGGTGCAGTGTGGAGGAGGAGCGCAAACTGTTCCAGCTCAGCGCCTACTGCCTGTCTGTCTGTCAGAGGCGTAGTAGAGGTGAATTAGACAGCCTGTCAGAGGGGTTCAAGCGAGAAAACCATCGGATAATGAGCAGATGTCATGATATTTCGCTCAAGGGGCGAACATGGGGTTCAACCTTCAGCACTTCCAATCTGAGTGAGCCAGAAGCCAGAGCTACAGTAGAGCTCTCTGCAGTTTCAGACAGACAAGTGAAGGGGGACTGTGAGGAGGAACAAGCACAGCATGCAGTGGAAGAAATGTCAATAGTTAATTTGCTAGTGAGGGATCAGTGGCTAGGCAAGGATGCGAGCAAGATTCAAGTCGGGCAGAGATCATGGAACAGGAAGAGAAAGGAAGAGAGCACACATGAACAGGTGAACACATCAATGAGCTGGGTCTCTGCATTATTGAGTGAGGAGGAGGAATAGTACACAGACTCATTTAAGCAATAAAACATGAGAACCTGTACATTATCATGAATAACACAGGGCTAAGGGCTGTTCTTAGCCATAACGCGAAGCAGAGTACACAAACAAAACTCAGTGGATTGGTATTTATGTTGCTATTAAGTCACTCATGACTTTTAATTGGATAATTGAATATATCAACATCCTTAATAGGCTCATGGATTATGCTGTTTAGGTGGCACTGGGGTTATGCTTGGCCAAGTGCAATACCAGGTTCAAAGTCAGTTTTTTGCCCATTACTTATTGATATCCCCTTGAACATAAGCACTACATATTTTTTGCTTTTTGCCGGGTAAAAAGACATGCACACTTTCTGTTTTGCACTTTGTGCTTTTACATACTGCATTAGCTCACAAAGGAGGCTGAAGTGGTGCTTTAGGATGCCAGAAAATAGCATGTGACCTACTTTAGCAGGGAAAAACACAAATACCTTTTTGTCAAGTGGATATAACCAATAATAAAAGCTTTCAACCCGCTGCACCATTTTCATGAGGAAACACACTATTTACACATGCAGCCAGCAAAGTAATGTCTCAGTGAGTGGCCCTACTTTCAACTTTCTTTAGTTGAAGAAGTTTGATGATGAAAGGAATAACACAAAGGAAAAACACAGAAGTAGCACAGAGGATTTAAGTGTTGTCGAAGGACTCACAGCAGAGAAAAAGAAAGAGCTAGCTAGTGCCTACCGGGTGCAAATGAAGTCCTTTCTCACTCAGTAGGGTGTTATCACATTATAATCCAGGATATATATGTGGCTACAGACCAGTTCATCACACGTGCAGTGTAGTTTATTGTGGTAGAGTCCAACACAGCCTAGAATAATTGCTTCAGCTTTGTAATAAGTGACTTGGATTGCTGTGTGCTACTGTACTGTATGTTCAGAATTAAGAATAGTACTTAAGTTCTCTGACTGAGTTTGATTTGGGCGTCTCCCAAATGGCACCACATTCCCTATATTGTGCACTACATTTGACCAAAGCCTTACGGGCTCTACACAGTGTGACGACCCTCCCACTCTGTCTACAGAGTTCTTTCTCTTTGCTCTTGTTTTCCCTAATAGGATGTTGGTGGGCGGAGCCGGGAGGGTTGTTCAGCGAAATGGGACACTACCTGGGCTCGGGTGTGTCCCGGGGATAAATACACCTTTCCCCCATAGATTGAGGAGACTCTCACCACGCAAACACACTGGTGTTTTTGGTTGTGGCATTTTTGGGTCGCGTGCGTGCGTGTGTGTGTGCACGCATGAGAACCTCTCATCACCCCTCATTATCACCATCTATGAACACATCCACTCACTTACACTATTGACTACTGACTACACACACCATTGTTACTTGGATATAGTTTATTTTGTTTAATAAATATGTTTGTCATTTCTTTATTTCTGCGTTGTCTTCCTCTTTGTTACGGGCTACGAGCTGGTTCGTAACAACAGGGAATAGGGTGTCATTTGGTATGCGGCCGTTGACTGTACCAGTGTGATTGATAGTGATACTTACTCAAGAGGATGATGACACAGAGCAGGATAGCCACCAGTGCTCCAGTGCTCAGCCCGGCAGACAGCAGAGCCTCTGTGTTGCAGGACTGCACGTTCCCCCGGCTGTCGCAGGCACACACGTTCACAGTCAAAGTGCTGGTGCTGCTCTGGATAGGGTAGTCATTGTCTGAGATCACCACGGGCAGTAGGTATGTATTCATCTCACGCTGGCTAAATCCTCCCCTTCGAGTGATGATCCTAGCTGTGTTATCTAAGGGGTGGATCGCAGAGAGAAGGAAAAGGGGATATGAGAAATTAAAGGTTGTTTCTGTTAAGAACAAATGTTCCCAGTAATGATTGTAACATTGCAGCTCCATAGGTTACAAAAAAGTACATTTGTTAATACAACTCACACCACTAAGACCAGATAAGGGCCAGATAAAAAGCACCAGGCGAACATTTAGCTACCTTCATTGTCAATGATGGTGAAATTTGGATTGGAGAAGCTCATACTGAAGACAAACTTATGTCCAACAAGGGGCTCATCGGTGTCAACCGCACTTATCGTCTGAATCAGCTGTGGATAGTGAAACAAAAAGGTACAAGACAACATGTTTCTTCAGGCTTTTCTTCAGCATTTGTAGTATTATGATGTCACACATCTACTGTACCTGTCCAGATTTGACATTTTCACAGAGAAATGTCTCGTAATACATGGCAAATTCAGGTGCATTGTCGTTTACGTCCAGGACCCGTATGAACACTGGGACTCGAGTGGTTTGGCGAGGGTTACCTAAACAAGAAGTTTTAAAATGTGTTATTTGGTCCATACAGTAGACCCCTCAAATTCATATGTGGACCTCAAAGTCAGTTCCACTGCTTTTTTTATTTATTCCCCTCTAACCAGGGACTGATTTAGACCTGTGACACCAGGTGGGTGCAATTCGTTATCAGGTAGAACAGAAAAACAGCAGTAGTCCGGAGTTCGTAGGGTAAGATTTAAATATCCCTGAAGTAGACGTTAGCAAGTTAACAAAAAAAGTAACATACAGTGTATTTGGAAAGTATTCCGACCCCTTGACTTTTTCCACATTTTGTTATGTTACATCCTTATTCTAAAAAGGATTAACTTGTTTTTTCCCTCATAAATCTACACATAATACCCCATAATGACAAAGCAAAAACAGTATTTAGAAATGTTAGCAAAAAAAAAACACATTGACATAAGTATTTAGAGCCTTTACTCAGTACTTTGTTGAAGCAATTTTGGCAGTGATTACAGCCTTGAGGCTTCTTGGATATGACGCTACAAGCTTGGCACACCTGTATTTGGGGAGTTTCTCCCATTCTTCTCTGCAGATCCTCTCAAGCTATGTCAGGTTGGATGGGGAGTGTCGCTGCACAGTTATTTTCATGTGTCTCCAGAGATGTTCGATCGGGTTCCAGTCCGGTCTCTGGCTGGGCCACTCAAGGACATTCAGAGACCTGTCCTGAAGCCACTCCTGTGCTGTCTGTGTGCTTAGGGTCGTTGTCCTCTTGGAAGGTGAACCTTCACCCCGATCTGAGGTCCTGGAGCAGGTTTTGATCAAGGATTTCTCAATATTTGCTCTGTTCATCTTTCCCTCGATCCTGACTAGTCTCCCAGTCCCTGCCACTGAAAAAACATCCACACAGCATGATGCCGCCACCACCATGCTTCACTGTAGGGATGGGAATGGCCTGATGATGACCGGTGCCTAGTGTGGACCTATGGTGCTGGAACAGGAGTTGTCCATCCTGGTTGTGACCACATATATGCAGATGTAGAAAGACTGCAGCAGAACATTGTGAATATCACCCAAACTGATGCCAGATTGACGAAGCCAGAACATGTAGCAGCACTGATACATCCCAGGTCAGTGGGCTGGAGTCTGCTACCCAGGAAAAATTTAAGTAGCTTTAGTCTATTTTATGTAGTGGAAGATACACCGATTATAGTGCTGGCTACAGTTCCACATTGGACTTGCTGCTGGGCTCGGTTGGTTGGCTATAGCGGCTAATATTAGCTAAGTTATGTGGTAATTTTGCATCATTTGCACATTTCAATGTTTTTACTTCAATAATGCATAGATTGCCTTTGTTGTTTTTATTTTATAAAGTTAAAACTCTTGATAATTTTGCACATTCTTGCCGGAGCGCACAAATCTGTTGGACAAGAAGCTGGCCAGGTGGTGTAGTTTGGCTACATTACATATACCCTCGGGTGCCTGACATTTGGCAGTAGTTGGCAGGATTGGGTTTTTGGGAGCAGTGTTCAGTTACTCAAAGGACATGTTTTAGGAAAACAAATATGATGATGCCATTTTACCCCAGGGCACACTGGGTGCCTAAGTGTAAAGGTCCCAATGGTAATTTGAAATGTGGCTAATGGAAAGAGAATATTAAGGGGCTTTTAGGCGTTAAAGGAAACTAAAAAATGTAAAGTTTATCCAAGTAGGGGCTTTAAGTGGGCAAAGCTAAGCAACAGGTCAGCGTGATCTCAGAGGAGGAGTGCGACAGAGCCACTAAGGTATTTGCCTATTTAGATACCTTTATGGCAAACAGGTTCCTATACCCCTGTTGAAGTAACATTTCTATAGTTGCAAATCGTATTTCTCTCAAATGTTGTGCATACATTTGTTACATCCCTGTTAGTGGACATTTCTCCTTTGCCAAGATAATCCATCCACCTGACAGGTGTGGCTTATCAATAAGCTGGTTAAACAGTATGATAATTACACAGGTGGGCCTTTTCCTGGACAATAAAAGGCCACTCTAAAATGTGCAGTTTTGTCAAACAACACCACAGTTTTGAGGGAGCGTGCAATTGGCATGCTGACTGCAGGGATGTCCACCAGAGCTGTTGACAGAGAATTGAATGTTCGTCTCTTTACCATACTTCACAAGGGAATGTTTGAACAAACTTCTTTATTTTTATCAAAATGTGTTTTTTGGCAGAAATGCCTTCTCGAACATGTGAACTTTCATGTGCCTTAATAACAAATGTTTATGTTATCTGTAAATACGAATACAATTGTTAAATTATGAGCCTAGTTGATTTAGCCACAGAAAAAGCGAGCAAACTTCCCGCTAGCCATGATTGGCTGAGATAACTAGGGGCTGGACATGCCGAGAGATGAGTTTGGATTGGTCTGCCATATAGCACACTTCTGTCTATTTGAGCTGGTCAGTAAGTCTAGGTAATTCTGCCTAACACTGCTTTTTATAAAATGTATTGCATAGTAAATCTGCATAAACCTAATGTCAAGTTATAGTGTACCGTTAGCTAGCCAACGTTAGCTGGCTGGCTCGTTAGCTAACGCTACGTGTGTGCTCTCCACTTTCTGGAGGACAGAGTTTTGAAGTCAGTGGAATTTGAGTATGTTAAATAAGGAGATTACATTTTCAAACTAAGGGCTGCCATGGCATCCGACAGGAGACGCCTCCATCCATAATATGTACGGGTAAGATGATCTAGCTAGCTACATTTTCAGATATTACATGTTTATCATTTTAAGTTAAAGTGTACTGTTAGCTAGCTAGCTAAAGTTAGCTGGCTGGCTCGCTAGCTAACGTTATGTGTATGATCTTGTAATTCATATCTCAGAGCCACTAGTTATAGCCTAATGTTAGCTAGCTAACATTGAACCTGGTTGGTTTACCTAATATACATGGGCTGTCCCTACTTGTGATCAGACAGCGAAAACCACAGTCGGAGCAGTATGGTCCCATGTAGTCGAGACATTTTTGTTGCCCCTCCCATTTCCACTCTGATATGAGCCCACATTTTTTGTCAGCTTTGGTGCCAGCCATCCTGAAGCCTCAAGTCTGTGAAATGTATGACATCTAAGAGCAGTACGACCTCATACAATCCAGCAGGGAATGACAGGGTAGAGCGAATGAACAAACATTGTTGCACACCTTGGAGGCAGAGAAGCGGAGTAGGTGGCCAGAGCACATCCCAGGCTATTGCAAGCCTACAACACTGTGCATGTCCCAGGGTATTCATGTTTGGTTGCCACTTAAGACTCACAGTAGCTGTTGGGTTAGGCTAGATCCCCCTCAGCCAATGCACAACCCCAATGGGTGGGTTAGGGACCATCACCAAAGGCTGACCTTTTGATTATGAGGCAGAGGCTGGAGTAGACCCCCCATTCTATGTTATATTTTATGTTGTCCCTGCTGCTGAGCCCCATAGGCCAGATTAATCAGATGTTATAATCCTGCGCCCGCTCGGGCTAACCTTGGACAACCACCAGCTCACTATAGAGACCAAGACATGGAATGTGCCAGGGACTGGCTACACTAAAGTTTGGGGGGATGTCACGCTGCTGTGAACATTAAACTTTGATTTACAGTGGAATTGGTAAGACTCACATTGTTGCAGACTGATTATCCTACACGATTGCCTGAAACATTGATTAATCCATGACATTGTATTTGCATGTTTATTTTAGTTTTCTTCCTAATACTCACTCCCGCCGTGAACGCTGAACTTCCTAATAAGAATACCATTGGACAATTGGGTCTGATAAGCGGCTCTTTGAGCCAACCGAAACTGTGGTTGCGGCCCGTGTGGACCTATTGGGCTGGGACAGGGGTTGTCCATCCTGGTTGTGACCGGATATATGCGGATGTGGAACGACTGGAGTGGAACGCCATGGAGATCACTCGGAGCCGACGCCAGATTGACCAAGCCAGCCATCCTGAAGCCTGAAGCGTAGCAGCACTTGTGTATCAAGGCAAACTACACACATCCTTGTCCGATTGGCTGGAGCCAGCTACCCAGGAAGATTGTAAGTAGACTTTGTCTAGTTTATGTCATTGAAGATGAACCAATTATAGTGCTGGCTATGGGTCCTCACAGGATTTGCTGCTGGGCTCGTTTGGTTAGCTATAGCAGCTAATGTTAGTTATGTGGTGATTTAGTGTAATTTGCACATTGCCCCGTTTTTACTTGAATATTGCAAAGATGTCCTTGTTTAAAAAAAAAAAGAAGAAAATCTAAATTTTATAAATTTAAAACATTTTCCAATTTTGCACACTCGTGCCAGAGTGCATGTATCTGTGGGGCAAGGCGCAGGCCAGTTTTCTCTGTGTTTTAGAGCACGCCATCGCTGCTGGGCTGCGGATGTCTTGTTGTCTTATTCTAATTTATCTGAGTTCCTAGGGCTTATAACCACACCTAGGTGGCATAGTTCGGCTACATTACATATACCGCTCGGCTGCCTGACACATGCATAGACATTTTTTGCAAAACAAGGTAAAGAAAAGGGATTATAATCTTACTTATTTCAGTTGCAACAACAGAGATGTTATGCCATTTGGACATCTCCCTGTCGAGGGCTTTCAGTGTTGTAATGGTGCCATTTACAGAATCAATGTTGAATAGTCTCTCCAGATCGGTATGGCGGTCAATGGAGTATCTGCAGAGTAAATCAAGTACATAATTTTGATTGTGTAGAAATATCCATATTTTATATATACACATAATTTACACATTAATCAAATTAAAGAATCTGGACATTGTTTATTTCCCCATACAGTAGGCTATTTGCACAAGGCTGTCCCTGTTTCTTGTGATCCATTACATTAGAGCATAATAACACACAACTCTATGAGAAAATACATTACAAATCACACATGTTTGGTCCCCACAGTACATATCATTCCTCTCCTTCTGTTTCCTTTGTCAGGAAATTATGAATCCTTCTATACTGCTGTCTCATTTATCACTGTCAACTTACATATTCCACTGACATTTCATAATTTGCAACACAATCCTCACATGCTGCACAAGCAGAGACCGGCATGTCTCCATGTTGGAGACAGACAGACAGATACACAGACAGAAAAATAGACAACCAAACAGGCACCATATGTGTGGAATGGCAGAACAGAGCAGTGTGAATCGATAGAGCAAATGAGGCTCTTTCACTTTGACTTTGTGCCGCTACCGCACTGGGCTAGTTTACATAATTTTGTGGATATAAACAGTGTCTGTATTCTCTTCACAGTGCCACAAACTTCCGCTGGGAAATCACCAGGAGGGACCCATGAATAATTTGCTTTTCTTCCAACCTCCCTTCCTCTCTCCCTCACTCCACACTGACACTCGGATACACGGATGGATTAGATTTAGCCAAGCGAACCATATTTCCACCCCCAAAAAAACATTATTAGAGGAAACTTTGAATTGTTGTTAAAGACTTGATACCACAACAAGAATAATTAGTTTATCTTGCTGCGTTTATTCTTGCACCATAACCATCCATTAGGTCATAAAACAATCATATGACCTCAAACGGCTTTATTCAGCAGCAGAACATAAAATGTACTTAAGAGCCCTTTTCCCAACAATGCAAAGTAAAAAAGTATGAAAAGTAGAATATTTTTTTTTTTTAACACAATAGATAACAATAACAAGGCTATATACAAGGAGTACTGGTACCGTATAGATGTGCAGGGGTACGAGTTAATATGTACATGTAGGTAGGGGGAAAATAACTAGGCAATTAGGATAGATAATAAACAGAGTAGCAGCAGTGTATCTGAAGTGTGTGTGTGTGTGTGTGTGTGTGTGTGTGTGTGTGNGTTAAAAAAATATTTACTAAATAAACTAAAGTAAAAATACAGAGGCTATATACAGGAGGTACCGGTACAGAGTCAATGTGTGGGGTTACAGGTTAGTCGATGTAATTTGTACAAGTAAGTAGGGGTTAAGTGACTATGCATAGATAATTAACAGTGCGTAGCAGCAGTGTAAAAACAAAGGGGGTGTCAATGTAAATAGTCCGGGTGGCCATTTGATTAATTATTCAGCAGTCTTACGGCTTGGGGTTAGAAACTGTTAAGGAGCCTTTTGGACTTAGACTTGGTGCTCCGGTACCGCTTGCCGTGCGGTAGCAGAGAGAACAGTCTATGACTTGGGTGACTGGAGTCTTCCTCTGACACCGCCTAGTCCCAGATGGCAGGAAGCTTGGCCCCAGTGATGTACTGGGCCGTTCGCTCTACCCTCTGTGGTGACTCACAGTCGGATGCCGAGCAGTTACCATAACAGGTGGTGATGCAACGGGTCAGGATGCTCTCGATGGTGCAGCTGTAGACCTTTTTGAGGATCTGGGGACCCATGCCAAATCTTTTCAGTCTCCTGAGGGGGCAAAGGTGTTGTCATGCTCTCTTCACAAGTGTCTTGGTGGGTTTGGATCATGATAGTTTGTTGGTGATGTGGATACCAAGGAACTTGAAACTCTCGACCCGCTCCACGAGTGCAGCCCTGTCAATGTTAATGGGGGCCTGTTCAGACCTCCTTTTCCTGTAGTCCACGATCAGTTCCTTTGTCTTGCTCACATTGAGGGAGAGGTTGTTGTCCTGTCACCACACTGCAGTTGTGGGTGAACAGGGAGTACAGGAGGGTAATAAGCACGCATCCCTGATGCGTGATGTTGATCAGCGTGGCAGATGTGTTGTTGCCTATCCTTACCACCTGGGGTGGCCTGTCAGGAAGTCCAGGATCCAGTTGCAGAGGGAGGTGTTTAGTCCCAGGGTCCTTAGCTTAGTGATGAGCTTTGTGGGTACTATGGTGTTAAACGCTGAGCTGTAGTCAACGAATAGGATTCTCACATAGGTGTTATATTTGTTCAGGTGGGGAAGGGCAGCGTGGGGTGCGATTGAGATTGTGTGATCTGTGGGGGCGGTATATGAATTGGAGTGAATCTAGGGTTTCCGGGATGATGGTGTTGATGCGAGCCATGACCAGACTTTCAAAGCACTTCATGGCTACCGACGTGAGTGCTACAGGTTGTTAGTTACTTAGGCAGATTACCTTCACTTTCTTGGGCACTGGGACTATGGTGGTCTGCTTGAAACATGTAAGTATTACAGACTCAGTCAGGGAGAGGTTGAAAATGTCAGTGAGGACACTTGCCAGTTGTTCCGCGCATGCTCTGAGTACACATCCTGGTAATCCATCTGGCCCTGCGGCCTTGTGAAAGTTGACTTGTTTAAAGGTCTTGATCACATCGTCTGTGGAGAGCGTGATCACACAGTCATCCGGAACAGCTGGTGCTCTCATGTATGCTTCAGTGTTGCTTGCCTAGAAGCGAGCATAAAAGGAATTTAGCCTGTCTGGTAGGCCTGTGTCACTGGGCAGCTCGCGGCTGGGTTTCCCTTTGCAGTCAATGCAAATAGTCATTTGATTAACTGTTCAGCAGTCATGGCTTGGAGGTAGAAACAGTTTAGGAGCCTTTTGGTCCCAGACTTGGTGCTCCGGTACCACTTGCCATATAAACCGTCAGTAAGTCAACTAATCACCAATTACACACAGACAATCAATCAACCAAATCCTCTGAATGAACAATATATATATAAAAACGATGCTGATACAGAGTAATTCAGTATACAACAGTTGAAGTCAGAAGTTTACATACACTTAGGTTGGAGTCATTAAAACTCATTTTTCAACCACTCCACAAATTTCTTGTTCATTAACAAACTATAGTTTTGGCAAGTCGGTTAGGACATCTACTTTGTTCATGACACAAGTAATTTTTCCAACAATTGTTTACAAACAGATTATTTCACTTATAAATCACTGTATCACAATTCCAGTGGGTCAGAAGTTTACAAACACTAAGCTGACTGTGTCTTTAAACAGCTTTGAAAATTCCAGAAAATGATGTCATGGCTTTAGAAGCTTCTTATAGGATAATTTACATAAGTTGAGTCAATTCGAGGTGTACCTGTTTATGTATTTCAAGGCCTACCTTCACTCAGTGCCTCTTTGCTTGACATCATGGAGAAATCAAAAGAAATCAGCCAAGACCTCAGAAAAACAATTGTATTCCTCCACAAGTCTGGTTCATCCTTGGGAGCAATTTCCAAACGCCTGAAGGTACCACGTTCATCTGTACAAACAATTGTACGCTAGTAAAAATACCATGGGACCACGCAGCCATCATACCGCTCAGGAAGGAGACGCGATCTGTCTCCTAGAGATGAACGTACTTTGGTGCGAAAAGTGCAAATCAATCCCAGAACAACAGCAAAGGACCTTGTGAAGATTCTGGAGGAAACAGGTACAAAAGTATCTATATCCACAGTAAAACGAGTCCTATATCAACATAAACTGAAACGCCGCTCAGTAAGGAAGAAGCCACTGCTCCAAAACCGCCATAAAAAAAGCCAGACTATGGTTTGCAACTGCACATGGGGAGAAAAATTTTACTTTTTGGAGAAATGTCCTCTGGTCTGATGAAACAAAAATAGAACTGTTTGGCCATAATGACCATTGTTATGTTTGGAGGAAAAAGGGGGAGGCTTGCAAGCCGAAGAACACCATCCCAACCTTGAAGCACTGGGGTGGCAGCATCATGTTGTGGGGGTGCTTTGCTGCAGGAGGGACTGGTGCACATCACAAAATAGATAATTTTCCTCCCTCATGAAACTATGTGGTCTTATTGAAGCAACATCGCAAGACATCAGTCAGGAAGTTAACGCTTGGTAGCAAATGAGTCTTCCAAATGGACAATGACCATACTCAAGTGATGCATACTTCCAAAGTTGTGGCAAAATGGCTTAAGGACAACAAAGTCAAGGTATTGGAGTTGCCATCACAAAGCCCTGACCTCAACCCTATAGAAGATTTGTGGGCAGAACTGAAAAAGCATGTGCGAGCAAGGAGGCCTACAAACCTGACTCAGTTACACTAGCTCTGTCATGAAGAATGGGCCAAAATTCACCCAACTTATTGTGGGAAGCTTGTGGAAGGCTACCTGAAACATTTGAGCCAAGTTAAACAATTTAAAGGCAATGCTACCAAATACTAATTGAGCGTATGAAATCTTCTGACCCACTGGGAATGTGATGATAGAAATAAAAGCTGAAATAAATAATTCTCTCTACTATTATTCTGACATTTCACATTCTTAAAATAAAGTGGTGATCCTATAAGACCAAAGACAGGGACTTTTTACTAGGATTATATGTCAGGAATTGTGAAAAACTGAGTTGAAATGTATTTGGCTAAGGTGTATGTAAACTTCCGACTTCAACTGTATGTGTAACCGAGTTGGATTAGTAACCTCGCTCCTCAGCATGACATTCCTCCACACGTGCCATTGAATTGTTAGCTTTATACTGTTAAGGAAGCAGCGTGATCCTCATCACATGATCACTTACTTGACTGGGTTGTTGTCAGCATCGAGGTCCTTGGCTGACACCACACCAACAAAGCTACCAGCGGCTGTATCCTCGTGCACCTCAATGATGTAAGGGTTCCTGCTGAACACTGGCGGCTCATCCACATCCTCTATTGTCACCCGCACCATGGCGTCATCTTTGAACGGAGGGTTGGGACTGTACATGAACCTGGGGTCCAGATAGGTGTTGGTCACCTCCACTTTAAATGAGAATGTCTTTTTTCTCTCGTAATCCAGTTGCTGTGAAGCAAATGAAACAGATACATGATCAATAATTATTCAATAGAATGAATATACTATCCTAACTGTACGTCCTTTCATAACTGTAGATTTATACTTAAATTGATACACTTGGTGGACTCTTGGTTGAAGGAAAAATGAGTGAATGAGTTAAGTATAGTGGAGCTCCCCACCTACAGTGCCTTGTGAAAGTATTCACCCCCCTTGGCATTTTTTCTATTTTGTTGCCTTACAATCTGGAATTAAAATAGATTTTTGGGGGGTTTGTATCATTTAATTTACACAACATGTCTACCACTTTGAAGATGCAAAATATTTTTTATTCTGAAACAAACAAGAAATAAGACAAAACAACTGAAAACTTCAGCACGCATAACTATTCACCCTCCAAAAGTCAATACTTTGTAGAGCCACCTTTTGCAGCAATTATAGATGCAAGTCTCTTGGGGCATGTCTCTATAAGCTGTTCCTCAAGGCAGAACTGCTCCAGTTTCTTCAAGTTGGATGGGTCAGCTGGTGTACAGCAATCTTTAAGTCGTACCACAGATTCTCAATTGGATTGAGGTCTGGGCTTTGACTAGGCCATTCCAAGACATTTAGATGTTCTCCTTAAACCACTCAAGTGATGCTTTAGCAGTATACTTAGGGTCATTTTCCTGCTGGAAGGTGAACCTCCGTCCCAGTCTCAAATCTCTGGAAGACTGAAACAGGTTTCCCTCAACAATTTCCATGTATTTAGCTCCATCCATCATTCCTTCAATTCTGACCAGTTTCCCAGTCCCTGTCGATGAAAAACATCCCCACAGCATGATGCTGCCCCCACCATACTTCACTGTGGGGATGGTGTTCTCAGGGTGATGAAAGGTGTTGGGTTTGCGCCAGACATAGCATTTTCCTTGATGGCCAAAAAGCTACATTTTTGTCTCATCTGACCAGAGTACCTTCTTTCATATGTTTGGAGAGTCTCCCACATGCCGTTTGGCGACCACCAAACATGTTTGCTTATTTTTTTCTTTAAGCAATGTTTTTTTTCTGGCCACTCTTCCGTAAAGCCCAGCTCTGTGGAGTGTACAACTTAAAGTGGTCCTATGGACAGATACTCCAATCTCTGCTGTGGAGCTTTGCAGCTCCTTCAGGGTTATCTTTGGTCTCTTTTTTGCCTCTCCTTGCCTGGTCCGTGAGTTTTGGTGGGCGGCCCTCTCTTGGCAGGTTTGTTGTGGTGCCATATTCTTTCCAGTTTTTAATAATGGATTTAATGGTTCTCCGTGGGATGTTCAAAGTTTCTGATATATATATATTTTTTTATAACCCTGATCTGTACTTCTCCACAACTTTGTCCCTGACCTGTTTGGAGAACTCCTTGGTCTTCATGGTGCCACTTGCTTAGTGGTGTTGCAGACTCTGTGGACTTTCAGAACAGGTATATATATATATATATATATACTGAGATCATGTGACATATCATGTGACACTTATATTGCACACAGGTGGACTTTATTTAAATAATTATGTGATTTCTGAAGGTAATTGGTTGCACCAGGTCTTATTTAGGGGCTTTATAGCAAAGGGGTGAATACATATGCACGCACCATTTTATTTTTTATTTTTTAAATAAGTATTTCACTTCACCAATGTGGACTATTTTGTGTATGTCCATTACATTAAATCTAAATTAAAATCTATTTAAATTACAGGTTGTAATGCAACAAAATTGGAAAAATGCCAATGGGGATGAATACTTTTGCAAGGCACTGTATCTCTATAAACTATACAGCTTTATAATGTTCATTCTCAAGGCCTACAGTCTTAGAAAATGTGTTCTTTTTTAACACATCATTGTGTTAAAAAATATATAAAGATAAATAACATCTCTTTTTCTAGACTAATCCAATCAGTTAGATTATTTTGCACGCGTTACTGAAATGGTTGTTCAAGTTTAAATGGTTTGGGTAGTCTCCTCGTAATGTTTCCTAACCCTGGCTTTAATTCCATAGCAAAGGGAAGTAGGGGTGCTGAGGGTGCTGCTGCATCCCCTAAAATAAATAAATAATAATACAGAAAATGAAATAAAAGTTTCTTCACAAAAGTATTTCACTGGACCTTTACAACTCCTGTATTAATGGACCAATATAGAGTACCACAGTATGAGTCATAACACCCATACAACTTTGCGGTTAAACAAGGAAATGGTTCCAATCGTTTTTCCACTTCATTTTTCCCATAGGGGATTTTAGAATCACTTAAAATAAAGGCTTTGTTTCATGTAGGCTAACACTGGTGTGACGTTTTGATAACCGTGTAAATATCTCTAGGACAAGGTGACTTTTATCTGCCACCCTAGGCGAGACAAAAATCTCAGTCTCAGTAAGCAAAATTATGTTAAAAAGTATTTTCCAGACGTTGAAGTTAGGTTCAATTTAGGTTCTGAATGAAAATCGAAAATATGTATTTTCCAGACGTTGAAATCAGGTTCATTTTCGTCAATGAATCGAAGTTGAAAAGACGTAATTGATCTGTTTGGTCCAGACCGCACCAAATCTGAACTAAACATAGACGTTTATGCTTGGGCCAAATCAAGGCTGGTCCAGACCGGACCAAAAAACCAATGGCCGTGGACGTAGAAATCCACGGCAGTCTAGACTGCACCAAAAAAAGACCAAAAGACGTCCAAAAGATGTTGCTGTTGGTCCGTGCTTACTGTGGAGTAGTCTACCATGTCGGCCTGCAATGGAATGGTATTAATGCCTATCCATGTGTTCGGCCCACTGTGTGTAAAACAGGCTGTTGCAATGATTTTATTAGTCCTGATTCCTGTGACTAATTAATTTGGCTGTTTAAGCTTTGAATATCAGCTACCCAACCACATCAGGAGTTATCCTGAGCCTATTTGCAATGCGTTTACATAGGGGAAAATGCTATTATTTTTTTCTTGCTGTGTCAGCTCATCAACAGTTGATGGAAACAAACTAGAAACCAATGATCATGACAATTTAGCCCATGGGGTGAAACTCCTGGAGAGCAGTTGTGAGTAGCCTGATTATCCATTCCATGTTGACCATTTTACGTCGACGTATCCCGTTTTCAGGATATGTTGTTTGTTAACGTCAGCACATTTATTTATTTGATTGAATGCCATTTAGGTATAAGTCTATTTGAACAGCGCAAACTGTATGATAGGCTCCCGAGTGGCGCGGTGGTCTAACGCTTCGAACACTCCGACAGTGTCATTGCATTTTGATACACCAGTTTGGAACTCTGTAGCGAGTATTACAGAAGATTTTTTTACGCGTGACACGCTTTAGCACTACACACACATATACACACACACTATGACGGTGCCACGCTGAAAGTCACTGAGCTCTTTATTAAGGCAATTCTACTGCCAATGTTTGCCTATTGAGATTGCATGGCTGTGGGCTAAATTTTATACACCAATTTAAAGGGGTCCACATAACTTTGTGTATATATACAGTGAGGGGAAAAAGTATTTGATCCCCTGCTGATTTTGTACGTTTGCCCACTGACAAAGAAATTATCAGTCTATAATTTTAATGGTAGGTTTATTTCAACAGTGAGAGACAGAATAACAACAAAAAAAACAAGAAAAACGTGAAAAGTGTTATAAATTGATTTGCATTTTAATGAGGGAAATAAGTATTTGACCCCTCTGCAAAACATGACTTAGTACTTGGTGGCAAAACCCTTGTTGGCAATCACAGAGGTCAGACGTTTCTTGTAGTTGGCCACCAGGTTTGCACACATCTCAGGAGGGATTTTGTCCCACTCCTCTTTGCAGATCTTCTCCAAGTCATTAAGGTTTCGAGGCTGACGTTTGGCAACTCGAACCTTCAGCTCCCTCCACAGATTTTCTATGGGATTAAGGTCTGGAGACTGGCTAGGCCACTCCAGGACCTTAATGTGCTTCTTCTTGAGCCACTCCTTTGTTGCCTTGGCCGTGTGTTTTGGGTCACTGTCATGCTGGAATACCCATCCACGACCCATTTTCAATGCCCTGGCTGAGGGAAGGAGGTTCTCACCCAAGATTTGA
>QNTS01000171.1:42286-68054 GCA_003317085.1 Hucho hucho | reverse complement strand
TGTATATGTACTTTCTTGAGCAGGGGGACCTTGCGGGCGCTGCAGGATTTCAGTCCTTCACGGCGTAGTGTGTTACCAATTGTTTTCTTGGTGACTATGGTCCCAGCTGCCTTGAGATCATTGACAAGATCCTCCCGTGTAGTTCTGGGCTGATTCCTCACCGTTCTCATGATCATTGCAACTACACAAGGTGAGATCTTGCATGGAGCCCCAGGCCGAGGGAGATTGACAGTTATTTTGTGTTTCTTCCATTTGCGAATAATCGCACCAACTGTTGTCACCTTCTCACCAAGCTGCTTGGCGATGGTCTTGTAGCCCATTCCAGCCTTGTGTAGGTCTACAATCTTGTAACTGACATCCTTGGAGAGATCTTTGGTCTTGGCCATGGTGGAGAGTTTGGAATCTGATTGATTGATTGATTCAGTGGACAGGTGTCTTTTATACAGGTAACAAACTGAGATTAGGAGCACTCCCTTTAAGAGTGTGCTCCTAATCTCAGCTCGTTACCTGTATAAAAGACACCTGGGAGCCAGAAATCTTTCTGATTGAGAGGGGGTTCAAATACTTATTTCCCTCATTAAAATGCAAATCAATTTATATAATTTTTCACATGCGTTTTTCTGGATGTTTTTGTTGTTATTCTGTCTCTCACTGTTCAAATAAACCTACCATTAACATTATAGACTGATCATTTCTTTGTCAGTGGGCAAACGTACAAAATCAGCAGGGGATCAAATACTTTTTTCCCTCACTGTAGTGTATTAGAGGCCAAATAAAGCCCTCTGCAGCTCGGGAAACCTTTCGTTTTCTCTCACAAAAGTAGTGCACTGAAAGCCACGCCCGCACTAAGCCACACTTCCAGTATAATTTGTGTGCCTTGCCTTTTCAAATTAATTGTAGAGTTACCATAAGAAATGTTTTCTCCCCCCTACTTTCAGCCTCATGTTACCTGTAAACCATGAGATTCAGGACACTGTATAATATTAAACTCAGCCTCAAATAAGGCTTTATAAGATGTATTGTCATAAACGGTTTCATTTTAATGAGAACATTTGCCTATGAACTCATTTAGTGATCGCCACAAGACTCTCACTAACATGCATTGGTGGTAACTCTACAATTCACTTGAAAATGCATGGCACACTGGCAAATTATATTGGAGGCATGGCTTAGTGCGGGCGTGGCTTTCTATTAGTTCTTTATGGCGACCCTTGACTGGAAGGGTTGTACCAGTTTAACTGGTCCATGGTAGAAGTATATTACTGTGTTGGTCAGGGAGGTAATCAAGAACCCAGTGGTTACTCTGACAAATCGCCAGAGTTCCTCTTTCCAGAAGAACAACCATCTCTGCAGCAGTCCACCAATCAGGCCTTTATGGTAGAGTGGCCAGACGGAAGTCACTTCTCAGTAAAAGGCACATGATAGCCCGCTTGGGGTTTGCCAAAAGGCACCTAAAGGACTCTCAGACCGTAAGAAAAAAGATTCTCTGGTCTGATTAACCAAGAAACCAAGATTGAACTCTTTGGCCTGAATGCCAAGTGTCACGTCTGGAGGAAACCTGGCACCATCCCTACGGTGAAGCATGGTGGTGGCAGCATCATGCTGTGGGGACGTTTTTCAGGAGCAGGGACTGGGAGACTAGTCAGAATCGAGTGAAAGATGAACGGAGCAAAGTACAGAGAGATCGTTGATGGAAACCTGCTCCAGAGCACTCAGGACCTCAGACTGGGGCCAAGGTTCACCTTCCAACAGGACAATGACACTAAGCACACATCCAAGACAATGCAGGAGGGATTTTGGGACAAGTCTCTGAATGTCCTTAAGTGGCCCAGCCAGAGCCCCAACCCAATCGAACATATCTGGAGAGACCTGAAAATAGCTGTCCAATGACGCTCCCCATCCAACCTGACAGAGCTTGAGAGGATCTGCAGAGAAGAATGAGAGAAACCAAATACAGGTGTGCCAAGCTTGTAGCGTCATACCCAATAAGACTCAAGGCTGTAATCGTTGCCAAAGGGGCTTCAACAAAGTACTGAGTAAAGGGTCTGAATATTTATGGAAATGTGATATTTTAGTTTTTTTATTCATAATAAATTAGCAAACATTTCTAAAAACCTGTTTTGATTTGTCATTATGGGGCATTGTTTGTAGATGGATTAAAACATGCATTTTCTCATCAATTTAAGAATAAGGCTGTAACAGAATGTGGAAAAAGTCAAGGGGTCTGAATACTTTCCGAATGGTCTGTGTTAAAAAATAATGTTTTTACACATCCGTGTGTACAGTTAGGGATGACACGTTACTTTTAACGTAATCATTGTCATTCAGATTTTAATACATTAATTGCAGGAATTGACACAAAACGTGTTGAAAAATTTACACATCATGTTGTGCCAACACGATGATTGCGTTAAAAGTAATACAACATGTCATGCCAGATGTATTAAAAATAACTAAGAGTGTGCTGGTGGTCAATTCGCATAATCTTTAGTGCACTTTCAGATATAAAGGACTGCTATCAGGGTGTCATTTTTCATCTGAGCCTATGTATACAGTACGTACGCACCACTTAGGTTCTTCAATTTGCATAATTTGCTGAGGCTCTGAAAAGTATGGCCCTGGCTAAGAAATGAAAAGCTAAACCTGGATTTCAAAAGTCTCAGACTTTTTATTCAAATCCCAAGGAGGAATAAGGGTCTCTTGACAGTGAAAATAATTAAGTACTTTCATGAAGATGATGATAATAATAATAGAAGACGGGTTTAGTTCAGAGAGAGGATCACTTTGTCTGCACACAGAGTGGTATCCTGTGATTTGAAGCAGTGGGGTCATAGGCGATTAAAACATGAGAGTGTTGCACTCAGGAGTTTAGGGGTTACCTTTTTCACCCTGATAATGCCCTCCTGTGTGTTTTGGTCAGTGATGATGGTGAATATGTCCTGTCCATCTCGGTCGACGATGCTATACTGCATCTCAGCATTCCGCCCCACATCCGCATCGTTAGCCTTGATCCGACCTATGGCAGCTCCTACTTCAGCTGACTCCAGAGTGCTCAGACGAAATGTATCTGGGGAGATGAAGAAAAACTAGGATTTAAAAGAAGAACAGAATAAGCACTGCCATTTTTTGTGCAATTTTCCTTGTGTGGGAATATTTGGCTGCGTTATCATTAGTTGTGGGACTCCTTCAGAAAGGATTATTTCGTACAGATGGTTCTCTTTGCGACTATGATGCCAGTCCTATCCATAGTCTACGTACAGTGCATAGAACAACATCTGCTTTTCAACGGATATTAAAGGTTCAGTACAGTGGTAGGAAAAGGCTTATTGGTTATGTCTTAAAACCTTATCTGACATTGACCGTAGACAGAGGTCACAAGATATTGTTGATAGGCCTACAAGCTAGAAGAACTATTGTTGACTTGATTCAAACAGTTTTGCACAGTTATAAAGCACACACATGTACAGTACAGCATTGTGTGCCTTCATGAAAAACAGGTCAACAAGGAGAGTGGAATTGAGTCTTACGGTTGGCGAAGCGGGGTGGGCTGTCGTTCTCATCAGAGAGAGTGATGCTGACCGTGGTGGTTCCTGATAGTCCACCCATCTGGCCAGCCATGTCTTTAGCCTGGATCACAACCTGGTAGTTCTCCTTCGTCTCCCTGTCCATGTTGGGCAGGGCTGTCCTGATCGTACCTGAATTAGAAAATAGACTACTATCAGTATATATAAGTATGACTGGTGTATGATTGGTCAGGTTTAACATGAGTTTAAAATGATTTACAAGGACAAAATCTACTTAATTTAGAATAAACAATAATCTGTATTGCCAGTAATCAGTATGAGCGCAATTTATTACAAATATTGTTGAGTTATCAAATGAAGGCATCAAAAGCTAAACACCAATGTATATTTACACCACACCAACAGTTCACGGCAGACATTACCCACAAATAAAATATCATTGCTCGATTCAGACGAGAGGAAACCTTTGATTCACCTCAACTCACTTCTCATTCACAAAAAAACACCCCATACTGAGAGCTACTGGGTCTCTTTTTGCATAGAGATAATATGCACACAAGATACCTCCTTTTAAGTGTTTGCGTGCCCATTTTGCTTGTTGGGAATATCTCACCATTGTCTGAATCCACTGAGAAATAGGGTTGACCCTGTAGAATACTGTACACAAGCTTGGCACTGTTCCCGTATGTTTGATCGTCAGCATCTGTCGCGGTGACCTGTATAACTGACGTGCCTGTGGAGGAGAAGATACAGTTGAAGTCAGAAGTTTACATACACATTAGCCAAATACATTTAAACTCAGTTCTTCACAATTCCTGACA
This sequence comes from Hucho hucho, assembly GCA_003317085.1. Lineage (NCBI taxonomy): Eukaryota > Metazoa > Chordata > Actinopteri > Salmoniformes > Salmonidae > Hucho > Hucho hucho. Next base: position 63,709 of record QNTS01000171.1, on the reverse strand, counting down.
TTTAATCCTTGTAAACATTCCCTGTCTTAGGTCAGTTAGGATCACCACTTTCTTTTAAGAATGTAAAATGTCAGAATAATAGTAGAGAGAATTATTTATTTCAGCTTTCATTCCCAGTGGGTCTGAAGGTTACATACACTCAATTAGTATTTGGTAGCATTGCCTTTCAATTGTTTAACTTGGGTCAAACATTTCAGGTAGCTTTCCACAAGCTTCCCACAATAAGGTGGGTGGATTTTGGCCCATTCTTCCTGACAGAGCTGGTGTAACTGAGTCAGGTTTGTAGGCCTCCTTGCTCGCACACGCTTTTCAGTTCTGCCCACACATTTTCTATGAGATTGAGGTCAGGGCTTTGTGATGGCCACTCCAATACCTTGACTTTGTTGTCCTTGAGCCATTTTGCCACAACTTTGGAAGTATGCTTGGGGTCATTGTCCATTTGGAAGACCCATTTGCAACCAAGCTTTAACTTCCTGACTGATGTCTTGAGCTATTGCTTCAATATATCCACAACCCCCCCTTGGGTTGTGCCGTGGCGGAGATCTTGTGGGCTATACTCGGCCTTGTCTCAGGATGGTAAGTTGGTGGTTGGAGATATCCCTCTAGTGGCGTGGGGGCTGTGCTTCGGTAGAGTGGGTGGGGTTATATCCTGCCTGTTTGGCCCTGTCCGGGGGTATCGTCGGACGGGGCCACAGTGTCTCCCGACCCTTCCTGTCTCAGCCCCCAGTATTTATGCTGCAGTAGTTTATGTGTCGGGGGGCTAGGGTCCATCTGTTATATCTGGAGTATTTCTCCACTCTTATCCGGTGTCCTGTGTGAATTTAAGTATGCTCTCTCTAATTATCTCTCTCTCTCTCTTTCTTTTTTTCTCTCTCTCTCGGGAGGATTTGAGCATTAGGACCATTCCTCAAGGCCTACCTGGCCTGATGACTCCTTGATGTCCCCAGTCCACCTGGCCGTGCTGCTTCTCCAGTTTCAACTGTTCTGCCTGCTTTATGAATATTTTAAAATCTTGTCCATGTTCTGTTATAATCTGCACCCGGCACAGCCAGAAGAGGACTGGCCACACCTCACATCCTGGTTCCTCTCTAGGTTTCGGCCTTTCTAGGGAGTTTTTCATAGCCACTGTGCTTTTACACCTGCATTGCTTGCTGTTTGGGGTTTTAGGCTGGATTTCTGTACAGCACTCTGTGACATCAGCTGATGTAAGAAGGGCTTTATGAATAAATTTGATTTGATGCCATCTATTTTATGAAGTGCACCAATCCCTCCTGCAGCAAAGCACCCCCACAACATGATGCTGCCACTCCCGTGCTTCACGGTTGGGATGGTGTTCTTCGGCTTGCAAGCCTCCCCCTTTTTCTTCCAAACATAATAGTGGTCTTTATGGCCAAACAGTTATATTTTTGTTTCATCAGACCAGAGGACAATTTTCCAAAAAAGTATGACCTTTGTCCCCATGTGCAGTTGCAAACCGTAGTCTGACTTTTTTATGCTGGTTTTGGAGCAGTGGCTTCTTCCTTGCTGAGCGGCCTTTCAGTTTATGTTGATATAGGACTCGTTTTACTGTGGATATACATCTCCACAAACTCCTTTGCTGTTGTTCTGGGATTGATTTGCACTTTTTTGGCACCAAAGTATGTTCATCTCTAGGAGACAGAACGCGTCTCCTTCCTGAGCGGTATGACGGCTGCATGGTCCCATGGTGTTTATACTTGCGTACTATTGTTTGTGCAGATGAACGTGGTACCTTCAGGCATTTGGAAATTGCTCCCAAGAATGAACCAGACATGTGGAGGTCTACAATTGTTTTTCTGAGATCTTGGCTGATTTATTTTGATTTTCCCATGATGTCAAACAAAGAGGCACTGAGTTTGAAGGTAGGCCTTGAAATACATCCACAGGTACACCTCCAATTGACTCAAATTATGTAAATTAGCCCATCAGAAGCTTCTAAAGCCATGACCAAATTTTCTGGAATTTTCCAAGCTGTTTAAAGGCACAGTCAACTTAGTGTATGTCATCTTCTGACACACTGGAATTGTGATAGAGTAAATTATAAGTGAAATAATCTGTCTGAAAACAATTGTTGGAAACATAACTTCTGTCATGCACAAAGTAGATGTCCTAACCGACTTGCCAAAACTATAGTTTGTTAATTAACAAGAAATTTGTGGAGTGGTTGAAAAACAAGTTTTAATGACTCCAACCTAAGTGCATGTAATCTTCCGACTTCAACTGTAGAGATAATTCACATATCCATCCAATACAATGCACATAGTCAAACATCCAAGATAAAGCACATAGCCATACCATTTTGTTACACATGGAGCAATTATTAGGAATGCTCTAGCATGCATTAAATAGTCATTATAACCACAAAGAAATGTTATGAATTAATTTGAAATGTGATCCAACTGAAAGGGAGGCAGAAGTTGTGAGGCATTGAAATTTATGTTGCACAGTTAACATTGCCCAGGGAAATATGCACAACGTATTGCTCTTTTCAGTATAGATATAGCATCAAAAAAAGAAGAATCCCCAAATAATAATCGAATTAAATAAAAGTGCAAGTTGCAATCAAATACGGTTCTTGAGAGCGATGCCATCGGGCCCTCAAACTCAAAGCCAGTTCCACTGCATTTTTTCTGTCCAATGGGGAACCCTGCCCGACTCTCAAGTGGCTGTGCTCCTACACAGTCATGTGAAATCCATAGATTAAGGCCTAATTAATTTACTTCAATTGACTGATTTTCTTATATGAACTGTAACTTAGTAAAGTTTTTGAAATTGTACATTTTTGTTTAGTGTTGTTAGCTAGGGTTTGAAGTAGGTGCATCTACCTGTCAAAATAATTTACACACACACACACACACAATGAGAAATTGAGATTGCGTGCTACTGATTGAACACAGACAAAACTAAAACTTTCTTGTGCATGTGCAGCATCTCCCCTCCACGACCCCGCACATGACTCAAGTTCACAGACAAAATAAACAAAATTTCAGACAGAATTAACAATTTCTGACAAAATAAAAATTTCTTGAAAGCAATGTTTACTAATGGGGAATGCAGTCAGAGGCTAAAAAGGTGCTGCAGATTACAGTCCCCCCAGTTCTCTCTTTGCTGAAGCCATGAGTGTAGGTTTCAGTGCCGAACAGTTCATAGATCAGTTTTTGTCAGATGTCCAGGAGGAACAAGAGAACAATGATTTAGAAGAGGAGGAGGTATCTGAAGAAGAAGATGGGGAAGAATACCACCCAGAGCACCATGCATCATCTTCAGATGAAGAAGAAATCCCCCAAGCTGAAAGAGAGACATTTTTGTCAAAGAACAGCAAAATATCATGGTCCTTGTCGCCATATGACAACGAGGGCAGGATGGCAGTACAAAATGTCATAAGGGTGACCCCAGGGCCCACAAGACATGCAGGAGCCAATGCCTAGGACATTGCCTCAACATTCTGCATGTTTATCACACCAGCCACCGAAAACATCATCCTGGAGATGACACATTTTGAGGGTTTCCGTAAATATGGAGACAACTGGAAAAGGATAGATGAGATTGACCTGCGTGCCTACATAGGGCTGCTAATCTTAGCTGGTGTGTATAGGTCCTGAGGCTAGGCTACATGTAGTATCTGGGATGCAGAGAGTGGAAGGGTGATTTTCCGTGCCACGATGCCACGGAAAGTCTTTCACACTTTCTCAAGACCTGCAAGACGTGTGACAGACAAACTGGCAGCCATAAGAGAGGTCTGGGAGAAGTGGGTGGAGCGTATGTCTCTACAACCCTGGGCCTGAAGTAACAGTGGATGAGCAACTGGTTACATTCAGAGGTACATTTTTATTTTCATATCTGTAATGTAAGTGATTTTCACTGTTAATTGTATTATGTATTGCTGTAATATCATTGATTTATGATATATTGCTGGGCAGTATATGCCCAGCAAGCCAGCAAAGTATGGCATCAAGATATGGGTGGCCTGTGACGTACAATCCAGCTACGCTTGGAAGATGCAAGTCTACAGAACCAGGGGATGCGGGTTGTGCCTAATGTGACAGATGGACTGAGGGGGCACAACGTCACGTGTGACAATTTCTTCACCTCTTATGAAGTCAGCCAGCAGCTCCTGAAGAAGAAGATAAACATGGTTGGCACAGTTAAAAAGAACAAGCCTGAGCTCCCCCCTGCACTCCTCGCAAGAAGGGGGAGAGAGGCCTTCTCATCAAAGTTTGCTTTCACCTCCACCACCAATCTAGTTTCTTACCTCCCAAAGAGGAACAAGGATGTGGTCCTCCTGAGCACTGCACAAAACGGCTGAGATCAGTGATCGTGAGGACAGGAAGCCAGCCATCATCCTGGACTACAACAAAGGAGGCGTGGACAACCTGGACAAGGTGATTGGAACTTACAGCTGCAGGAGGATGACTGCCCACTGGCGCCTGGTCATCTTCCATAACATCATTGATGTGTCCTCATACAATGCCTTCGTGATATGGAACAAGATCAAACCTACCTGGATGCCTAAAAAGCGGAACAAGAGGAGGGTGTTCCTGGAGTTTTTGTTTTGTATCTATTATCTTATTTTATTCTTATTTATTGTTGTTGTTTATACATCTTGTGGGTGGGGGCAATGGTTGAAAAAATGGGAGAAGACTAGTATTTTGTAGTTGAATTCTTAATTGTACAGTATATAAGAATATATCACTATTTTGCCAAAAAAGTTCAACACTGTTATTGTTTCCCTTCAATAAAATGCATTCAAAACTACTTTCTGCATATTTCTGCTACTTTCTTAGGCTATACAAGTGCTATCTCTTGCTAAAAAAGTTATGCTTACACCTATGCAGTACCTTTAGAAATAATAATAATAATAAACCTCTGAAGGGACCGGGTCAGTCACTAATATTCTTAGTAAAAGTATTTATCTTCAACTCAACTTTGTGGATTCTATTCGATTAGATAGATTCAAATTGTATGTTAAACATCACAGCATAGTTGAATGATATGTGTTGTGTAGAAATCATAAGAGGGTGGCCAGCAGAGATAGGTGGGATGGGCTGAGGGTTGGGATGTGGAATTGGAGACAAGTGAGTGGAGTTGCTGGGCGCGGGATAGAATGACGTTCAAAGATAAAAGTAAAAAAATAAGTCAAAATAAAACAAAACAAAAAGTATGTTTGAATGACACTGAGGGGCAGTGTTGTTACAGCTAATGCTTGTTTTCCTGAGGATGATGCCACACAGCTGTTTGTGCACATGCATATACACACACTCTCATTCAAATGCACACACGTGCACATACATGGACACAAACACACATATAAATAGTGCCATACATGCACTCAAACATATTCAGTTGGCCTTGCTGATTTCTGCTGTCCTTGATGTCTTTTTTTTTTTGCATTGCTGTTTTCTGTTTTCCTGTCTTTTTTTCTCTTCTGTTCATTTTGTTGGTTGTTGTTGTGTGTGTCTAGAGTTTCTCGTTCTATCACTGCATAATTCATTTTTGCTTTGTTCAATGTCCTCGATGCGAAAGTGATTGGGTTCTCTTCACCGGAAGGCATGGGACACGACTCCTCCCACACCATAGGGACTAGCATCCCAAGATATTTTGATGGGCAATAACGGGTCAAAGTTTTGTCAGTGCAGATTTCCAGAGTTTTTTCTTGGTTTTTATGAATGCTTTCTCGCATTGTTTTGTCCATTTCCATGTTTTGTCCTGACAAAGCAACTGATGCAGCTGCTTCAGCTTCGTTGCTAAGCTTGGGAGAAAGTGTCCATAGTTATTCAGTAACCCCAGGAAAGAATGCAGTTGGCTCACGTTCTGAGGAGCCGGGGCGTCCAAGATAGCCTTGACCTTGGACAAAGCCTTGTGAAAGCCCGTAGCGTCGATGATGTGTCCAAGGTATTTAACAGAAGATTGGAAGAATGCACATTTCTCCTTACGAACTCACAGTCCATAGTCATTCAATCTCTGTAATGTCGCATCCAAGTTCTGGAGATTATCCTCTTTGTTCCTTTCCAGTAACAAGGATGCCATCCAGGTAGCATTGGTCCTCTGGCAATCCACTCAGGATCTGGTCCATCTCCTATTGGAACAGCGCTAGTGCACTTGGGATTCTGAACGGTAGATGACAATACCTGAAGAGCCCCTTTTGTGTCACAACAGTCAGCAGCTCTTTTGACATTTCTTCCACATGCATCTGCAAGTAGGCTTGGTAGTGGTTTATTTTGATTTTGACTGTGTGGTAGCGGATACTGTTCAGCGGACAACACAGGGTTAACTGTGACATTAAAAAGTCTCCACATATTCTGATTCCACCATCCTTGTTAAGGACTGTTACGATGGGTGTCGCCCGTTCACTCACACTGACCGGCTCCAGGACTTTGTTTTTGACTAGAGCAGTAGCTTCATGCCTTAGCTCACATACTAGTCTGCCTCTAATGCTGTCGTTTAAAACATCAAACTCACAGTGCACTGATAGTTTATTTAATGCAGCAGCAAACATGTGTCACTGATTCTCCCTATTCCTGATTTCTTCTGTGGAACCCATCAACAATAACTAGTGATTTTGGTGAAAATGGTCCTTTCAGTATTTCCACAATATCCCCACGCGTTGTTTTACCTTGCCTGTAGCAGACTGCGGAGTAAATTACATTTCTTTGGCCTTATAATACTAAATAATTTAGGACAGATTTTGTCCTCATCAATATAATTTGCAAGAACAAAATAGTCAAACTGTTCTCTATATGAGCTCCACTGCTCAATACTTTCATCAAATTTCCAAAAATTCCAGCAATTCCAGCAACAATTTCATCAATGTTTTCAAACATTCCAGCAATTCCAGCCACATTTCCAGTCACAGTTAACCTCAACATCCTCTCTCTGGAATCAGTTAATGATTCCATCATTATGTGAACACGATAGAGGACGATTATTTGCAATATTGGCAAATAGGTTTTTATTTAACTTGCAATTACACATTCTATTAATTTGAGGTCTCATAATTGGACATGTATTCCAGTTTGCCCGTTTGCCTTTTTAAGACTTTGTTTGTATTTGTGCCTACTGGTTAATCTATATTATCTTAATTAATTTCAGTGCATTGAGGCAAAACCTTCGCTAAAGATTCAACCTTCCACTATTACATATGCATATCATGGTGTGAATTACATGATTTGATTTCCAGTTCATTATCTCTGCCTTTGTTAACTAAGTTTAACAAATAATTGTCATTCACATTTCTTCATGGAAATACAGCATCACAAAAGGACCAACTCAGACAAAGCAGTTGTTTTTACTCACCTACATCAGACATCTCTGGGACACTGGAGAAATAGATGTCTTTTGAGAACTTTGGCTCATTGTCGTTGATGTCGTGGATCTTGATGTTAAATTCAGTATCAGCCTCCAGTGTCTTGTTGGTCCTCTTGTCCACCACCTTAGCGTGGAGTGTGTATATGGCCCTCTCCTCCCTGTCCAACCTCTTAGTGGCGTGAATGTCACCTGAGTTCTCATCTATTAGAAACAAGCTCCCCACCCCGTCTCCAGTTAGAATGTACTTCACGTTACCATCCCCTCGGTCCATATTGGAATGCAGCTGTGGATAGAAAGAAAGAAAAAACATGAGAGATTTCTTTTGAGATGGAGAGAGCATTCAGAGTCGGTCAGGAAATTTGAAATGTACAAAAAACAGAAATAGCAAGTTCAGTTTGCAGGTTTATGTAAATAACAGATTCAACACGAAATTCAACATTACATCTTTACATCTGCCTTGGATTAGTCTCTCCGGACAGATATTCATATACAGTCAAGCTAGCAATAACATAATAATAATAATAATAATAATAATAATAATAATAATAATAATAATAATAATATATGCCATTTAGAAGCTCTTGAGATTTTGATTATTGCTCACTATATATCCTTTGATACATTCAATTCACAGACGTTTGATTTCAGAGTTTATTTACTCTTGGCTGATGATTACCATACCTCACAATTTATTTACTTCATTTGAGAAATGGAAAAACAAGAATGCTAGCACAAGCATGCTAGATCAGAGACTGATCTAAAGGCAATGGTTCTTGTTTGGATCTTATATGGTTATTGTATGGACCGTCTATTATACCTGTTTTAATGAAAAAACAAAATGAATGTTTGCTCAGAGACTGCTCTGTTTGGCACAGAACATCCATCTTGCATTTCAGCGGATTCTTAGCAATGTGAGTGTGTACTTAAAGCTTGTCCCTCAAATTCATTGCAATGCTTCTTATCCTAATTGTAACTTGCCCTTGAAGTGGCCATTTATAAAGCGGGGCGTGCCCTGTCTGATCTAAATAATCATATTCTGTGGGTAATTTTAAACAGACAGGAGTCCTGTATTTGATGTTACAACACCCACATCAATATACTCCCACATAAAAAAAATGGTATAGTATACTATGGTATAAATACTATACACTCCAGTGTATTTGCAGATTTTGAAAGCTTTCTCCGAGAGGAATATTCAAAGAGCACATTTTCCATAATCTGTAGCTACCTCCCAATAGGATCTAAACAAGTAGTTCAGCATTTCTGCTCTTTTCTATGGTGTCTAGTGTACACAATATATGGTCTACTTGGCATGTAGATTTCTTACTTATGGGTGGCACAAATTGGGATATGGGGGAGGGGGCAGGGTATATGCAAATTATTACTGTAGAATTTACTATAGTTAGCAAAGTGTAGTGTTTTTGCAGACTGTAGTGTTTTTGCAGACTTTACTGTGGTATTTACTACAGTGTTTTTTTGTGGATACTACTGTAGTATTCCTATAGGGATACTATAATGTATAATATAGAATTCTAGAGTATACTACAAAATTCTATAGTAAGCACTACACGATTCAGGGATACTAAAGTGTGCAGTATAGTATTCTACAGTATGCTACAGTTTACTATAAAATTATATGGTCAACTTTAGAATTGTTTCATGTGGGCTGTAAGAATGCAGAGGCTTCCCCTTACAAACACGTACTACAGGACTCATGCAGGAAATAACCAACAAAAAATCTGCAGGAAAACCCTTACTTTCCTGTGGCTTCCTTAAAATAAAATTTTACAAATTTAATAAACTCTTCTCCATCTAGAAGTCACCACTAGCCGGTCTCCGCCCTGTACCCTGCCCTGAACTTAGTCACTGTTACTAGTAGGCTACCACCCAGTACTCTACACTGCACATTAGAGACTGCTGCCCTATGTGTATAGTTATTGAACACTGGTCACTTTAATAATGTTTACATACTGTTTTACCAATTGCATATGTATATAGTGCATTCTAGTCGAGGCTCATCCTATATCACTACTGATGTACACACCTTTTCTTTTCGTATACTGTCCTTACTGTCTATACACACCATCACACACATAAATGTATACAGTTGAAGTCTGAAGTTTACATGCACTTTAGCCAAATACATTTTAAACTCAGTTTTTCACAATTCCTGACATTTAATCCTAATAAGAATTCCCTCACTTAGGTCAGTTAGGATCACCACATTATAAGAATGTGAAATATCAGAATAATAGTAGAGAGAATGATTTATTTCAGCTTTTACTTCTTTTATCACATTCCTAGTGGGTCAGAAGTTTACATACACTCAATTAGTATTTGGTAGCATTGCCTTTAAATTATTTAACTTGGGTAAAACATTTCAGGTAGCCTTCCACAAGCTTCCCACAATAAGTTGGGTGAATTTTGGCACATTCCTCCTGACAGAGCTGGTGTAACTGAGTCAGGTTTGCAGGCCTCCTTGCTCGCACACACTTGTTCAGTTCTGCCCACAAATGTTCTATAGTATTGAGGTCAGGCCTTTGTGTTGGCCATTCCAATACCTTGACTTTGTTGTCCTTAAGCCATTTTGTCACAACTTTGGAAGTATGCTTGGGGTCATTGTCCATTTGGAAGACCCATTTGCGACCAAGCTTTAACTTCCTGACTGATGTCTTGAGATGTTGCTTCAATATATCAACATAATTTTCTTTCCTCATGATGCCATCTATATTGTGAAGTGCACCAGTCCCTCCTGCAGCAAAGCACCCCCACAACATGATGCTGCCACCTCATGTCCAAACAGTTATATTTTTGTTTCGTCAGACCAGAGGACATTTCTCCAAAAAGTATGATCTTTGTCCCCATGTGCAGTTGCAAACCGTAGTCTGACTTTTTTATGCTGGTTTTGGAGCAGTGACTTCTTCCTTGCTGAGCTGCCTTTCAAGTTATGTCGATATAGGACTCGTTTTACTGTGAATATAGATACTTTTTTACCTGTTTTCTCCAGCATCTTCACAAGGTCCTTTGCTGTTGTTCTGGGATTGAGTTGCACTTTTTTCACACCAAAGTACGTTCATCTCTAGGAGACAGAACGCGTCTCCTTCCTGAGCGGTATGACGGCTGCGTTGTCCCATGGTGTTTGTACTTGCGTACAATTGTTTGTACAGATGAACGTGGTACCTTCAGGCATTTGGAAATTGCTCCCAAGGATGAACCAGACTTGTGGAGGTCTACAATTTTTTATCTGAGGTCTTGGCTGATTTATTTTGATTTTCCCACGATGTCAAGCAAAGAGGCACTGCATTTGAAGGTAGGCCTTGAAATACATCTACAGCTACACCTCCAGTTAACCCAAATGATGTCAATTAGCCTATCAGAAACTTCTAAAGCCATGGCATTATTTTCTGGAATTTTCCAAGCTGTTTAAAGACACAGTCAACTTCTGACCCACTGGAATTGTGATAAAGTGAATTATAAGTGAAATAATCGTCTGTAAACAATTGTTGGAAACATAACTTGTGATGCACAAAGTAGATGTCCTAACCGACTTGCAAAAACAATATTTTGTTAACAAGAAATTTGTGGAGTGGTTGAAAACGAGTTTTAATGACTCCAACCTAAGTATATGTAAACTTCCAACTTCAACTGTGTATATATATATATATATATATATATATATATATAAATACAGTACTAGTCAAAAGTTTGGACACACCTACTCATTTAGGGTTTTTCTTTGTTTGTACAATTTTCTAAATTGTAGAATAATAGTGAAGACATCAACACTATGAAATATCACATATGGAATCTTGTAGTAACCAGAAAAGTGTTAAACAAGTCAAAATATATTTAATATTTTAGATTCGTCAAAGTAGCCACCCTTTGCCTTGATGACAACTTTGCACATTTTTGGCATTCACTCAACCAGCTTCACTTGGAATGATTTTCCAACAGTCTTGAAGGAGTTCACACATATGCTGCTTTTCCTTCACTCTGCGGTCCAACTCATTCCAAACCATCTCAATTGGGTTGAGGTCATCCAATTGTGGAGGCCAGGTCATCTGATGCAGCACTCCATCATTCTCCTTCTTGGTAAAATAGCCCTTACAAATCAAATCAAAGTTTATTTGTCACCTACGCCGAATACAACAGGTGTAGACCTTAGTGAAATGCTTACTTACAGCTTTCTAACCAACATTGCAAAAAATATATTAGGTGAACAATAGGTAAGTAAAGAAATTTAAAAAACAGTAAAAAAGACTGAAAAATAACAGTGGCGAGGCTATATACAGTAGTGCGGCTATATACAGGCACCGGTTAGTTGGGCTGATTGAGGTAGTATGTACATGTAGATATGGTTAAAGTGACTCTGCATATATGATAAACAGAGAGTAGCAGTAGCGTAAAAGAGGGGTTGGCGGGTGGTGGATGGCGGAACACAATGCAGATAGCCCGGTTAGCTAATGTGCGGGGCCACTGGTTGGTCGGGCCAATTGAGGTAGCAGCAGCGTAAAAGATGGGTTGGGGGGGGCACACAATGCAAATAGTCCGTGTAGCCATTTGATTACCTGTTCAGGAGTCTTATAGCTTGGGGGTAAAAACAGTTGAGAAGCCTTTTTGTCCTAGACTTGGCACTCCGGTACCGCTTGCCATGCGGTAGTAGAGAGAACAGTCTATGACTGGGGCGGCTGGGGTCTTTGACAATTTTTAGGCCCTTCCTCTGACACTGCCTGGTGTAGAGGTCCTGGATGGCAAGAAGCTTAGCCCCAGTGATGTACTGGACCGTACACACTACCCTCTGTAGTGCTTTGCGGTCGGAGGTCGAGCAATTGCCATACCAGGCAGTGATGCAACCAGTCAGGATGCTCTCAATGTCACAGCTGTTGAACCTTTTGAGGATCTGAGGACCCACGCCAAATCTTTTTAGTTTCCTGAGGGGGAATAGGCTTTGTCGTGCTGTCTTGTTGTGTTTGGACCATTCTAGTTTGTTGGTGATGTGGACACCAAGGAACTTGAAGCTCTCAACCTGCACCACTAAAGCCCCATCGAAGAGAATGGGGGTGTGCTCGGTCCTCCTTTTCCTGTAGTCCACAATCATCTCCTTAGTCTTGGTTACGTTGAGGGATAGGTTGTTATTCTGGCACCACCCGGCCAGGTCTCTGACCTCCTCCCTATAAGCTGTCTCGTCGTTGTCGGTGATCAGGCCTACCACTGTTGTGTCGTCTGCAAACTTAATGATGGTGTTGGAGTCGTTCCTGGCCATGCAGTCATGGGTGAATAGGGAGTACAGGAGGGAACTGAGCACGCACCCCTTGGGAGCTCCAGTGTTGAGGATCAGTGTGGCAGATGTGTTGCTACCTACCCTCACCACCTGGGGGCGATCCGTCAGGAAGTCCAGGATCCAGTTGCAGAGGGAGGTGTTTAGTCCCAGGATCCTTAGCTTAGTGATGAGCTTTGAGGGTACTATGGTGTTGAACGCTGAGCTGTAGTCAATGAACAGCATTCTCACGTAGGTGTTCCTTTTGTCCAGGTGGGAAAGGGCAGTGTGGAGTGCAATAGAGATTGCATCATCTGTGGATCTTTTGGAAGTTATGCAAATTGGAGTGGGTCTATGGTTTCTGGGATAATGGTGTTGATGTGAGCCATTACCAGCATTTCAAAGCACTTCATGGCTACGGACATGAGTGCTATGGGTCTGTAGTCATTTAAGCAGGTTGCCTTTTGTGTTCTTGGGCACAGGGACTATGGTGGTCTGCTTGAAACATGTTGGTATTACAGACTCAGTCAGGGACATGTTGAAAATGTCAGTGAAGACACCTGCCAGTTGGTCAGCACATGCCCGGAGCACATGTCCTGGTAATCCGTCTGGGTCCGCAGCCTTGTGAATGTTGACCTGTTTAAAAGGTCTTACTCATGTCGGCTACAGAGAGCGTGATCACACAGTCATCCGGAACAGCTGATGCTCTCATGCATACCTCAGTGTTGCTTGCCTCGAAGCGAGCATAGAAGTGATTTAGCTCATCTGGTAGGCTCGTGTCACAGGGCAGCTCGTGGCTGTGCTTCCCTTTGTAGTATGTAATAGTTTGCAAGCCCTGCCACATAAGACGAACGTTGGAGCCTGTGTAGTACGATTCAATCTTAGCCCTGTATTGACGCTTTTCCAGTTTGATGGTTCGTCGGAGGGCATAGCAGGATTTCTTATAAGCTTCCGGGTTAGAGTCTCGCACCTTGAAAGCGGCAGCTCTACCCTTTAGCTCAGTGCGAATGTTGCCTGTAATCTATGGCGTCTGGTTGGGGTATGTACGTACCATTACTGTGGGGACAACGTCCTCGATGCACTTATTGATAAAGCCAGAGACTGATGTGATGTACTCCTCAATGCCATCGGAAGAATCCCGGAACATGTTCCAGTCTGTGATTGCAAAACAGTCCTGTAGTTTAGCATCTGCTTCATCTGACCACTTTAAAAAAAATAAAAAATCCCTCTGGTTGCATATTTAACATGTTGATAGAAATTAGGTAGAACTGATTTAAGTTTCCCTGCATTAAAGTCTCCGGCCACTAGGAGCGCCGCCTAGGGAGCGGTTTCCTGTTTGCTTATTTTCTTATACAGCTGACTGAGTGCGGTCTTAGTGCCAGCATCTGTCTGTGGTGGTAAATAAATAGCCATGAAAAGTATAGCTGAAAACTCTCTAGGCAAATAGCGTGGTCTTCATTTTATCACAAGATACTCTACTTCAGGTGAGCAAAATCTAGAGACTTCCTTAGATTTCGTGCACCAGCTGTTGTTTACAAATATGCACAGACCGACCCCCCTTGTCTTACTGGAGTGTGCTATTCTATTTACGGTGCAGCGTATATCCCGCTAGCTGAATATCCATGTCATCATTCAGCCACGATTCAGTGAAACATGAGATATTACAGAGCCTGGAGGTATGTTGGGTCATTATCCTTTTGAAAAACAAATGATAGTCCAACTAAGCGCAAACCAGATGTGATGGCATATTGCTGCAGAATGCTGTCGTAGCCATGCTGGTTAAGTGTGCCTTGAATTCAAAATAAATCAGCAACAGTGTCACCAGCAAAGCACTGCCACACCATCACACCTCCTCCTCCATGGTGGCAACCACACATGCAGAGAACAGCGGTTGGAACAACAAGTGGTTGGAACAATAAATCTCAAATTTGGACTCATCAGACCAAAGGACAGATATCCACCATGTCCATTGCTCGTGTTTCTTGGCCGAAGCAAGTCTCTTCTTCTTATTGGTGTCCTTTAGTAGTGTTTTCTTTGCAGAAATTTGACCATGAAGGCCTGATTCACGCAGTCTCCTCTGAACAGTTGATGTTGAGATATGTCTGTTACTTGAACTCTGTGAAGCATTTATTTGGGATGCAATCTGAGGTGCAGTTAACTCTAATGAACTTATCCTCTGCAGCAGAAGTAATACTGGGACTTCCTTTCCTGTGGTGGTCCTCATGAGAGACAGTTTCATCATAGCACTTAATGTTGTTTGCGACTGCACTTGAAGAAACTTTCAAAGTTGACTGACCTTCATGTCTTAAAGTAATGATGGACTGTCATTTCTATTTGCTTATTTGAGCTGTTCTTGCCATAATATGGACTAGTATTTAGATTTTTTTAACACTTTTTTGGTTACTGCATGATTCCATATGTGCTATTTTATAGTTTTGATGTCTTCACTATTATTCTACAATGTAGAAAAGAGTAAAAATAAAGAAAAACCCTGGAATGAGTAGGTGTCCAAACGTTTGACTGGTACTGTATATATATTCTGGACTCTGACATTGCTCGGTCTGATATTTATTGATTTTCATAATTTTATCATCATTTATTAATTCTTTGTGTGTATTGTTTTGTGTTTTGTTCGGTATTACTTCACTGTTGGAGCTAGAAACAGAAGCATTTCGCTGCACCTGCAATAACATCTGCTAGATTTGATTTGAGTTCAGATCATACAATTCTGAACACATCATGCATCTACGCCTACATTTAAATGTGTCTATTGTGCTATATTTACATGCCAGTAACCATTCTGCAAAAGGAGGCATAGGTAAAATATGATAATAGCAAAACAACAACTTAATGGCAGTAGCTAGCTAACTGCTGCAACTCGATAACCTCTGTAGCTAGCCAGGAAGCTAGCTAGCAAAGGTAAAGGGATTGCAAACAGGTTAGCATAACCATCTATATATCTAGCCTAACAAACATTTGTTTTTCTAAATATTAGCTAACTGGCTAGCATTTATAAGGCCAGCAAAAACATTAATCATAAACTAGGAAGGTATTTCCTCCAATGTTAAAATGAAAAGGTGCCTCTCACTCCCAAAACACACGTTGAACCCTTGTGGAGACTTGTGGGTCGGAATGCTAATGACGTCGCTCACTGTATGCACTGTCAATAGCCTGATTGCGTCCAGACTGATGAGAAATCTACACGCGATGTGTCACTGACCAGATCTGAACATAATCAGACCGTAATGTGACTTCTTTGTTTCAAGACGTCTATTCAATGCAAACATTTTATTCTGATAGCAGAATTTGCATGTACTGTAAGTGTCAAGTGTAGACATGCCCCAAGTAGCCTACAAGACCCAGCAACATGAAAATGCAATAATTTCATGGAAAGAAATAGGGGAAATCATTGCATCACAATACAAAATATATTCTTGCACTTTTGTTTCTGCTAAGCTTGGTCCAATGTACCATCCAAGTGCCTCTTTCTAGACTATTCATCGTCTTGAAATAAATTAGCATTACTTCAAGTAAGTATGATGAGTGACTGGCTTGAAGCTCATTACTGCACTGCTGATACTACAGTGTCATAGGCTTATATTTAGCACTATATCTCATGGGCCATCACATCCTAAATGACAAGCAGTGAGGGACACAGCATCATAATATTCATGAATATTAATATCTACATACTGAGGGAGAAACTCATTATTTTCTGCAATCTGAAAACCAGGATCAACAACAATGCAACTTTGGGAAGAAAGTGCGAAATATGTAAATGGAACACTATTCCATATTTAGTGTAAAGCTCTGGTGAAAAGTAGGAATAGGGTTCCATTTTGGGACGCTGATTATGAATACAGCTACAGTCTGAATAGTTTTACTCATGATGTTCATTGCTGAACATTGAAGAATATGATAAGCCAATATAATAATTTAAACATAAAATGTACAGTGGCTACTCTTCAAATGTGTTCAGATTCTCCTAAAGTACTTTGTTTTTACCCAGTGTTCTTTACTTTCCCACTGCACATTCCGCTGATGACTCTTGCAGCATGGTTGTGTCCCAAATGGCACCCTGTTCCCTAAATTGTGACTTCTTCTGACCAGGGATATTCGGGACATATGGTATGCTTCTCAGACTCAATGGTTAACCCTATTAAGAGAGAGAATTGACAGAAAGAAAACACAGAGGAGACCATCAAATGGAAGGGAAGAGGGAACTCCATACAATGAAGCCATACTGTCAGGTCTGCCAGCTAATTGGAGTTTGACAGTCGTCAGACAACACAGGACTAAGGGATTTACTATATACGTGCTAGCACTTATTGAAATAGACATGTCAGAAAATACACAACACGCTCAGATGGTAAACACTAAAAGGTAATTATTGGAGGTCTGTTTATGGGCAATCTCACAAGCCACAGTATAATCCGCTGTTTACAGTACACTGTCTGCCTGCCAGTCTGGATAACTGGCAGGCTGGCACACTAGTATGGGGTGGGCAATATACCCCTGTGCTGCATATATTCATGCAGTATTATCGGGTCCAGTGATTTATACAGCTTTATACAGTCGATTCATGCCGAATTCTAATCTATTCATGCAGTATTATGAAATTAATTAATGAAGTATTATAAAGTCAATTCTTGCAGCAGTATGGAATCGAATCATGCGGTTTATGCAGTATTATTGATTCAATGTAGTAGTACAGAGTCGATCCATGGATCCATAAGTGACATAAAAGTGTATGAATTGCTATGATATTTCCTACAGTGAGGGAAAAAAGTATTTGATCCCCTGCTGATTTTGTACGTTTGCCCAATGACAAAGAAATTATCAGTCTATAATTTTAATGGTAGGTTTATTTGAACAGTGAGAGACAGAATAACAACAACAAAAAAAAAGAAAAACTCGTGAAAAATGTTATAAATTGATTTACATTTTAATGAGGGAAATAAGTATTTGACCCCTCTGCAAAACATGACTTAGTACTTGGTGGCAAAACCCTTGTTGGCAATCACAGAGGTCAGACGTTTCTTGTAGTTGACCACCAGGTTTGCACACATCTCAGGAGGGATTTTGTCCCACAGATCTTCTCCAAGTCATTAAGGTTTCGAGGCTGACGTTTGGCAACTCGAACCTTCAGCTCCTTCCACAGATTTTCTATGGGATTAAGGTCTGAAGACTGGCTAGGCCACTCCGGGACCTTAATGTGCTTCTTCTTGAGCCACTCCTTTGTTGCCTTGGCCGTGTGTTTTGGGTCATTGTCATGCTAGAATACCCATCCACGACCCATTTTCAATGCCCTGGCTGAGGGAAGGAGGTTCTCACCCAAGATTTGACGGTACATGGCCCCGTCCATCGTCCCTTTGATGCGGTGAAGTTGTCCTGTCCCCTTAGCAGAAAAACACGCCCAAAGCATAATGTTTCCACCTCCATGTTTGACGGTGGGGATGGTGTTCTTAGGTTCATAGGCAGCATTCTTCCTCCTCCAAACACTTTCACCCAGTTGTCCTCTGAATCATTCAGATGTTCATCGGCAAACTTCAGACGGGCATGTATATGTGCTTTCTTGAGCAGGGGGACCTTGCGGGCGCTGCATGATTTCAGTCCTTCACGGCGTAGTGTGTTACCAATTGTTTTCTTGGTGTCTATGGTCCCAGCTACCTTGAGATCATTGACAAGATCCTCCCGTGTAGTTCTGGGCTGATTCCTCACCATTCTCATGATCATTGCAACTCCACGGGGTGAGCTCTTGCATGGATCCTGAGGCCGAGGGAGATTGACAGTTCTTTTGTGTTTCCTCCATTTGCGAATAATCGCACCAACTGTTGTCACCTTCTCAACAAGCTGCTTGGCGATGGTCTTTCTAGCCCATTCTTGCCTTTTGTAAGTCTACAATCTTGTCCCTGACATCCTTGGAGAGCTCTTTGGTCTTGGCCATGGTGGAGAGTTTGTAATCTGATTGATTGATTGCTTCTGTGGACAGGTGTCTTTTATACAGGTAACAAACTGAGATTAGGAGCACTCCCTTTAAGACTGTGCTCCTAATCTCAGCTCGTTACCTGTATAAAAGACATCTGGGAGCCAGAAATCTTTCTGATTGAGA
This sequence comes from Hucho hucho, assembly GCA_003317085.1. Taxonomy (NCBI): domain Eukaryota; kingdom Metazoa; phylum Chordata; class Actinopteri; order Salmoniformes; family Salmonidae; genus Hucho; species Hucho hucho. Next base: position 45,017 of record QNTS01000171.1, on the reverse strand, counting down.
GGGGTCAAATACTTATTTCCCTCATTAAAATGCAAATCAATTTATATAATTTTACACGTTCTTCTGTTTTTTTGTTGTTGTCATTCTGTCTCTCACTGTTCAAATAAACCTACCATTAACATTATAGACTGATCATTTCTTTGTCAGTGGGCAAACGTACAAAATCAGCAGGGGATCAAATACTTTTTTCCCTCACTGTATCTATAACCTAATGCCCCACATAGGCTATGCAGACACTGTAGTTTTTGTGAACCTGTCCTCCAGAAATGCAATACTGTTTAATAATGAGTTTGGCAACAAAATAGAGTACATATATTTCAATAGGGACGCATTGGAGGCGATTCGAGGTAAGCACAGATAACTAACATACGGTATTGTATTTGCCCAAGTAAGGCTTGGTCGATTACAACCAAATTATAATAAGTGTACAATGTTACGTATTGGATCACAAAAAAATACAACTTTTACATTACCCTGTAGTTCACCAATAAAATGGTCTGACGATGATGTGGACATACTCGGTATTCATACATTTTAATAAATAGTTAGCAAAAATATATATAATCTTGCTACCATGAAAAGGAAAATACCTGTCTATTTGTGGAAAAATCACCTTGATTAACTCTTTAGTCATATCCGAGTTTACCCATTTGCTTATGGCCTTGGCCTCCTATACCTAGCGGCCAGTTTTTTTTATTTATTAAATGAGTGAAAAATACTCCAATTTATTTGGAACAGCAAGCCATACAAAATTAAACGGGCCTATTTATATAATGAATATGAATTTGAAGGCAGAAATGATTCAATGTTAAAGCATTAGACCTCTCACTAAAGGCTTCAGTCACAGAAAAGTTATACTTCAATCCAAACTGGTTCTCTAGCAGATTAGTAAAAATGTCTCTCCCCATGTTCAAGTATAGCCTTTTTCCCTTTATTCAGATTACAACCTCTCACTTTCGGTTATTTGAAAAAATATCTCAATTTAAAAAAAAAAGTTGGTTGCAATTTCAGTTTAATCCACCAGAAAAAAACTGAACAAATAATACAACAAATATTATGGTGAAACTCAATTATAAACTGGGTGGTTCGAGCTCTGAATGCTGATTGGCTGAAAGCTGTGGAATATCAGACCGTATACCACGGGAATGACAAAACATTTATTTTGAATGTTCTGGTAACCAGTTTATAATAGCAATAAGGCACCTCTGGGTTTTGTGGTATATGGCCGATGTACCACGGCAAAGGGCTGTATCCAAGCACTTCGCATTGCTTAAATATACTAATTGATAAAAAAAAAAATATTTTTTGTTTAAAAAAGGTATAATCTTTGTAAATTATATCACACATGCAGCTAACAAAAATATATGGAAATGTCTTCTCTATTCAAAATTACAACCAACTAATTGCAGCATTACCTCAAAAATGGAAGAGGCAAGTTGAAGGGGGGAAAAGTACGGGACTTGTCTGTTGGCCCTGCATTAGAGACCAATATTGGATCAAAGAAAATTGTGATAAATAAAAAGTATACCAGTTTAATGTTAAAGAACCCAAAAATTGACAGCTGTGCCATATAGATTGCTAAATAGTTGGGAAGAAATGTTCTATGTACCGACTACATGGCTAATGAACTGATATGCAAAATGACGTGGATTCAAAACATAAAATCTTTCATTTTAAATGATTAGATAAAATTATTGTAAGCAACAGGATGTTATATATATATATATGGGGGATACAACCATCCCAGCTCTGCAGTTTTTCTATGAAGAGACAATCATTAGATAATTTGAATTGAAACATTTACCTGGAGCTAGCACTGCTGGGTGATTTGAAAAGTCATAGTCAAATCGATCAATAATATAATAACTTTTTGCAAAAAAAATGATCTTTAATATACAATCTGTGGAAACTATGAGAATGGAACGGTTCAGAACTTTTGTGAAACGTCACAGCACAGTTAAAATACACGGCAAATATACAGTATATCACAAAAGTGAGTACACCCCTCACATTTTTGTAAATATTTGAGTACATCTTTTCATGTGACAACACTGAAGAAATGACACTTTGCTACAATGTAAAGTAGTGAGTGTACAGCTTGTATAACAGTGTAAATTTGCTGTCCCCTCAAAATAACTCAACACACAGCCATTAATGTCTAAACCGCTGGCAACAAAAGTGAGTACACCCCTAAGTGAAAATGTCCAAATTGGGCCCAAAGTGTCAATATTTTGTGTGGCCACCATCATTTTCCAGGACTGCCTTAACCCTCTTGGGCATGGAGTTCACCAGAGCTTCACAGGTTGCCACTGGAGTCCTCTTCCTCTCCTCCATGACAACATCACGGAGCTGGTGGATGTTAGAGACCTTGCACTCCTCTAGCTTCCGTTTGAGGATGCCCCACAGATGCTCAATAGGGTTTAGGTCTGGAGACATGCTTGGCCAGTCCATCACCTTTACCCTCAGCTTCTTTAGCAAGGCAGTGGTCGTCTTGGAGGTGTGTTTGGGGTCGTTATCATGTTGGAATACTGCCCTGCGGCCCAGTCTCCGAAGGGAGGGGATCATGCTCTGCTTCAGTATGTCACAGTACATGTTGGCATTCATGGTTCCCTCAATGAACTGTAGCTCCCCAGTGCCGGCAGCACTCATGCAGCCCCAGACCATGACACTCCCACCACCATGCTTGACTGTAGGCAAGACACACTTGTCTTTGTACTCCTCACCTGGTTGC
>QNTS01000171.1:21540-37851 GCA_003317085.1 Hucho hucho | reverse complement strand
ACCTAACACCATGTCCACAGTGGATTGATCCTGAACAGTTACCTAACACCATGTTCACAGTGGACTGATCCTGAACAGTAACCTAGCACCATGTCCACAGTGGACTGATCCTGAACAGTTACCTAACACCATGTCCACAGTGGACTGATCCAGAACAGTTACCTAACACCATGTCCACAGTGGACTGATCCAGAACAGTTACCTTACCCCATGCCCACAGGGATTGATCCTCAACAGTTACCTAACACCATGTCCACAGTGGACTGATCCTGAACAGTAACATAACACCATGCCCACAGTGGACTGATCCTGAACAGTTACCTAACACCATGTTCACAGTGGACTGATCCTGAACAGTAACCTAGCCCCATGTCCACAGTGGACTGATCCTGAACAGTTACCTAACACCATGTCCACAGTAACCTAACACCATGCCCACAGTGGACTGATCCTGAACAGTTACCTTACCCCATGTCCACAGTGGATTGATCCTGAACAGTAACCTAACACCATGTCCACAGTGGACTGATCCTGAACAGTAACCTAGCCCCATGTCCACAGTGGACTGATCCTGAACAGTTATCTAACACCATGTCCACAGTGGATTTGACCAAAGAGAAATCAACATGAGTGTTGGAGTGTGCCCCTGGCTATCTGTAAATTATGTCTGAGTGTTGGAGTGTGCCCCTGGCTATCTATAAATGATGTCTGAGTGTTGGATTGTGTTCCTGGCTATCTGTAAATTATGTCTGAGTGTTGGAGTGTGCCCCTGGCTATCTGTAAATTATGTCTGAGTGTTGGAGTGTGCCCCTGGCTATCTGTAAATTATGTCTGAGTGTTGGAGTGTGCCCCTGGCTATCTGTAAATTATGTCTGAGTGTTGGAGTGTGCCCCTGGCTATCTGTAAATTATGTCTGAGTGTTGGAGTGTGCCTCTGGCTATCCGTTTCATAAAACAACAAGAAAATGGTGGTGTCTGGTTTGCTTAATATAACAAATGTATATTTTATCAGCTACATTCGCTTTTGATACTTAAGTATATAAAAAAATCTAATACTTTTATACTTTTACTCAAATAGTATTTTACTGGGTGACTTTCACTTTTACTTGAGTCATTTTCTATTGAGGTATCTTTACTTTTACTCAAGTACGATAATTGGGTACTTTTTCCACCGCTGGATTTCAGTCAGTAGATGGATTGCCATGATGATCTATAGGCCTGTTGTCACGTCCTGGCCATAGATAGCCCTCTGGGTTTTCTATGGTGGTTTTGGTCAGGACGTCACTAGGGGGTTTAGTGGGTATTCTATGTTATAATTTCTATGTTTTGGTTTTGTATGGATCCCAATTAGAGGCAGCTGATTGTCGTTACCTCTATTTGGGGATCATACTTCGAGTGTTCCTTTTCCCACCTGCGTTGTGGGTTATTGTTTGTTTTTCTGTAAGTGCCTGTGTGCGCTACACTATATGTTACTGTCAGTTATTTCCTTCTTGTTTGAACGTTTCACTGCGAATTAAAAGATGTGGAACGTCATGCACGCTGCGTCTTGGTCTACTCCTTTCGACGATCGTGACACCTGTACTTCGTGACCTGGACAGGAGTCATCTTTTTAGCTTTTCCATATAGTTTAGTTATCTACACTGAGTGTATACAACATTAGACTGACACAGACGTGACATAGACTGACCAGGTGAATACAGTTTGATGTCACTTGTTAAATCCACTTCAATCAGTGTAGATGAAGAAGAAGGATTTCTAAGGGTGAATGGGCAATACAAAATATTTAAGTGCCTTTGAACAGGGTATGGTAGTAGGTGCCAGGTGCACCGGTTTTGAGTGGGTTAAGAACTGCAACGCTGCTGGGTTTTTCACACTCAACAGTTTCCGTGTGTATCAAGATTGATCCACCACCAAATCTGTGGGAAGCATTGGAGTCAACATGGGCCAGCATCCCTGTGGAACGCTTTTTGACACCTTGAAGAGTCCATTGCCCTGACGAATTGAGGCTGTTCTTAGGGCGAAAGGGGGTGCAACTCAATATTAGGATGGTGTTCCTCATGGTCTGTACACTCAGTGTATTTTCTAATAGCCCGAGGCCTTAATGGACCTCCTTAAGTGCAGTGAACATATATGAATAGCTCAAAGAGTGCTGTATTAATGCAGACCTCGGTTCAAATACTATTCAGAATCATTTTAAATACTTCAGCTGGGCTTGATTGAGCTTGGGCTCCCAAGTGGCGCAGCGATATAAGACAGGCAAGAGGCATCATTGCAGTACCTGGCTGTATCACACCTGGCTGTGATTGGGAGTCCCATAGGGCAGTGCACAATTGGTCAAGAGTCTTCCGGGTTTGGCTGGGGTAGGCCGTCATTGTAAATAAGAATTTGTTCTTTAACTGACTTGCCTAGGTAAATAAAGGTTAACAATAATAATAATAAATAAATAATAATAATATCTGGTAAAATGGAAGTAATTGAAAAACCCTGGCCCTCCACGCAGTCTGAAACAGACTGACTGTACTGTACGATGTCTAATAGGAACCCAGGTCTGACGGTGTGGTATGATAGACTGGGTTTATTATTGACTTTTCATATATTCCAATAATGAACATTCAGTTCAGAAGGGAGATTGGGAGATGGCTGTGTGTGTCTGTGTGCAGAGGCGTCATTCCTTTTAAGGGGCTCAGGGGCACGTGCAGATTTGCCATGTAAAAAGAAACACCTGTCATTTTTATTGTTTTTGTTTTTCTGTTATACTACTAGCCACTTAGCAATTTTATGAAGATGGCTTATAATTAGCTACCAAGAAGCCATTTCAGGTTACCACTCATGTTAGAGGTGCTAGCTTGTCTAATTAGCTACCAAGAAGCCATTTCAGGTTATCACTCATGTTAGAGGAGCTAGCTTGTCTAATTAGCTACCAAGAAGCCATTTCAGGTTATCACTCATGTTAGAGGTGCTAGCTTGTCTAACTAGCTACCAATAAGCCATTTCAGGTTATCACTCATGTTAGAGGTTCTAGCTTATCTGACTATCTTAGCTGGCATGCCTGGTGGCAAGGTTGGTATAATTTTTTTCTGCATGTCTAAGCATATATATCTAAGCTAATCTAACCTCTTGAGCTGTCTGTCTGTGATTATCTGCATCTCTGCTAAAATCTGGTTAAAAGATGGAAAGGCATGTGAGTATAATTCAGTACATTTAGGTATTGCATGCTTTTCGAAACAGAATTTTGACATATAATTAAGCAAAGTGATTATGGCTCTAGATTGCAAGAAAAAGCTTGTATTTGTTTTGAAAAATACAAACATTCTCCAACTTCCGGACGGGGGGCATAGCACCCCTACTGACCCTTCCCCAGCCATCCTCAGGTACTTTGTGACCCCTCAGATTTCTGGGGTGAATGACGCCCCTGGATGTGTGTGTGTGTGTGTGTGTGTATGTGCGTGTGTCTATGCGTGTGTTCTTGAGAGCCATGTTGCATGTTTGTTTGTCCTTTTATGAATGTCACAAAGCACACATACAGTATAGCATCCCAGAATTTGCCTTGAAAAGCTGATATTTGAAATTCCATGAGTCTTTCTCTGGAGAGAGAAAAGGAATGCACCAAGGAGTAGTTGTACTGTGGTTCTATAAGAGTCAAATTTGTGGAATGTTCCCGGCTTAATGAGAAGAGAAGCTGAACATTATTCTGTGTCCAATTACGGTTCAATACACACCTTTCACTGTGAGTTCTCATCCCTTGTTTTTACATGTCTTCTTCATCCCCCCCCCCCCCCCCCCCGTGCCTGCCCGTTCTGCCTGTACAACACAATGTCTGTTAATTGAAAACTGAAGGCTGTATGCATTTTTTTGGTTTCAAAAAAATCAGAAAAACTCAGGCTTTCTGAAACAATCCTATCAACCTGTAAAGAAAACGATGTGTCAATCAAATGGGGCTCCCTGCATATTAATGTGGAAATTACATGGAATGTGGCTGGCCAATACTTACAATGACATTGTAACCTTTATGACACCTGTATACTCACAATACAGTGAAAACCCATTATAGTACAGTACCTGTGTTATAGTCAAAGAGGAGCCTGTATTTAGTCTAGATGGGCTGTATTGATACAGTAGTAATCCAGTCCTCACTACTATGTACCACATCTTCACAAAGTATTCATACCCCTTGACTTACAGTAATCCACATTTTTGTTGCGTTATAGCCTGAATTCAAAATTGATTTAAATAGATTTTTTTTTCTCACCCATCTACACACAATACCCCGTAATGACAATGTGAAAACATGTTAGTAGATATTTTTTGCACATTTATTGAGAATGAAATACAGAAATATCTAGTTAACATAAGTATTCGCACGCCTTAGTCAGAACTTTGTAGAAGCACCTTTGGCAGCGATTACAGCTGTGAGTCTTTCTGGGTAAATTCTTAAAACTTTCTACACGTATTATTTTCTCTTTTATAATGGCGCCGAAGGAGACGGCTGTCGATTTTACGATCCCGTAACCAATTGTGCTATTGTGCGTGTTTTTTCGTGTTATTTGTAACTTATTTTGTACATTTTGTAAATGTTTCTGCCACCGTGTCTTATGACCGAAAAGAGCTTCTTGATATCAGAGCAGCGATTGGAGAAAATCGTCGTCTTCAATGAGTCGGACGGGAAGGATTTACTTCGGATGCCCGACAGGGCCTTTATCCCTGTCAATTCGCAGGAGAAAAAGACGGAGGTATTGTGGACGACAGTCCGAGTGCCTTGTAAGGATCCGTCGCCGATAGGGTGATCTGCCTTTACCATCGGTCCAATTAGCCAATGTACAATCAATCGATAATAAAATAGACGACGTACGAGCACGTATATCCTACCAACGGGACATTAAAAACTGTAATATCTTATGTTTCACCGAGTCGTGGCTGAAGCTTCCAGTCTTTGTCAGAGGAAGGCCCTAAAAATTGTCAGAGACTCCAGCCACCCTAGTAATAGACTGTTCACTCTGCTACCACACGGAAAGCGGTACCAGAGCGCCAAGTCTACATCCGAAAGGCTTCTGAACAGCTTCTATCCTCCAAGCCTTAAGACTCCTGAACAGCTAATCAAAGGGCTTCCCAGACCCCTCTTTTACGCTGCTGCTGCTACTCTCTGTTTATAATCTATGCATAGTCACTTTAACTCTACCTACATGTACATATTACCTCAATTACCTTGACTAACCGGTGCCCCCGCACATTGACTCTGTACCAGTACCCCTGTATATAGCCTCCACATTGACTCTGTACCGGTACCCCCTGTATATAGCCTCCACATTGACTCTGTACTGATACCCCCTGTATATAGCCTCCACATTGACTCTGTACCGGTACCCCCTGTATATAGCCTCCACATTGACTCTGTACCGGTACCCCCTGTATATAGACTCCACATTGACTCAGTACCGGTACCCCCTGTATATAGCCTTCACATTGACTCTGTACTGATACCCCCTGTTTATAGCCTCGCTACTGTTATTTTACTGCTGCTGTTTAATTATTTGTTGCTTTTATTTTCTATTTTAAATGTTTTACTTAAAACTTCTTAAAGCATTGTTGGTTAAGGGCTCGTAAGTAAGCATTTCACTGTAAGGTTTTGATTTGATTTGATTTTCAAAATATTTCAAGCTCTGTCAAATTGGTTTCTGACCATTGCTAGACAACCATTTATTTTCAGGTCTTGCCATAGATTGTTGTGCAGATTTAAGTCAAAACTGTAACTTGGCCACTCTGGAAGATTCACAGTCTTCTTGGTAAACAACTCCTGTGTACAGTCGTGGCCAAAAGTTTTGAGAATGACACAAATATTAATTTCCACAAAGTTTGCTCATTCAGTGTCTTTAGATATTTTTGTTAGATGTTACTATGGAATACTGAAGTATACCTTGTCTTCTCCGGACAAGCTTTTTTCCGGATGCCCCAAACAATCGGAAAGGGGATTCATCAGAGAAAATGACTTTACCCCAGTCCTCAGCAGTCCAATCCCTGTACCTTTTGCAGAATATCAGTCTGTCCCTGATGTTTTTCCTGGAGAGAAGTGGATTCTTTGCTGCCCTTCTTGACACCAGGCCATCTCCAAAAGTCTTCGCCTCACTGTGCGTGCAGATGCACTCACACCTGCCTGCTGCCATTCCTGAGCAAGCTCTGTACTGGTGATGCCCCGATCCCGCAGCTGAATCAAATTTAGGAGACGGTCCTGGCGCTTGCTGGACTTCCTTGGGCGTCCTGAAGCCTTCTTCAAAACAATTGAACCGCTCTTCTTGAAGTTCTTGATGATCCGATAAATGGTTGATTTAGGTGCAATCTTACTGGCAGCAATATCCTTGCCTGTGAAGCTCTTTTTGTGCAAATCAATGATAACAGCACGTGTTACTTTGCAGGTAACCATGATTGTCAGAGGAAGAACAATGATTCCAAGCACCACCCTCCTTTTGAAGCTTCCAGTCTGTTATTCCAACTCAATCAGCATGACAGAGTGATCTCCAGCCTTGTCCTCGTAAAACACTCACACCTGTGTGAATGAGAGAATCACTGACATGATGTCAGCTGGTCCTTTTGTGGCACGGCTGAAATGCAGTGGAAATGTTTTTTGGGGATTCAGTTCATTTGCATGGCAAAGAGGGACTTTGCAATCAGTTGCAATTCATCTGATCACTCTTCATGACATTCTGGAGTATATGCAAATTGCCATCATACAAACTGAGGCAGCAGACTTTGTGAAAATGAATATTTGTGTCATTCTCAAAACTTTTGGCCACGACTGTAGATTTGGGCTTGTGTTTTAGGTTATTGTCCTGCTGAAAGGAGAATTCATCTCCCAGTGTCTGGTAGAAAGCAGACTGAACCAGGTTCTCCACTAGGATTTTACCTGTGCTTAGCTCCATGACGTTTATTTTTGAACCAGATAAACACAGGAGGATGGCGGCACCTTAATTGGGGAGGACAGGCTCGTGGTAATGGCTGTCGCGGAAGGAGTGGAATGGTATCAAATGCATCAAACACATTGCTTGATGTCATTCCATTTGCTCCCTTCCAACCATTACTATGAACCATTCTCCACTCAGCAGCCTCCACTGGTCCTTAACGATTACTTCTTTTCACTCTGTTACTTAAGTTTTTTTTCTTCTTTACTTAACTAGGCAAGTCAGTTAAGAATATATTTTTATTTACAATGACAGCCTTCCCGGCCAAACCTGGGCGATGCTGGGCCAATTGTGTGCTGCCCTATGGGACTCTCAATCACAGCCAGGTGTGATACAGCCTTGATTCAATCCAGAGACTGTAGTGACACCTCTTGCACTGAGATGCAGTGCCTTAGACCGCTGCGCCACTCGGGAGCACAATGACAATGTTGTTCATCCATCCTCAGTTTTCTTACCAATAGGTACTCTTCTTTGCGAGGCATTGGAAAATCTCCCTGGTCTTTATTGGTTTATTTCTGTGAGCAACCTTTTTGTGACCATGCTGTCTTGAAGACATTTTTGGTGTGTGGTGATTGTTCTGAGTGATATGTGTTGAGTTTCACCATTTGTGAGTGTATTCATGTGAATATTCAAGATGTTCGTTATGTAAAGCCACAGAAATGTCTATGTTTTCAGTTGGTTTGTTTGGTGTCCAAGCAGTTTTTTGGGGATAGGGGGAGTGTCTTTCAGAGGTGTGACCAAGTCACTATTATTCAAGTCACAAGCAAGTCTCAAGTCAAGGACCAAGTCTCAAGTCGAGTCACAAGTCCAATGGGTTGAGTCAAATGGGTCGAGTCCAAGTTGTGCATTCTAAATGTGAGTTGAGACACAAGTTAGGTCAAGTAAAGTTTTTTAAAAAATCGATACAGTCAATGACTACAAATATTTGTATATTTATTGAGGCTACTGTCACGTCCAGCCCTGGGTTTCAGGCTGGCGTGTTTAGTTTGTTTTGTTTAGTAGGGTTTTTTTGTGTTCTAGGTTTTCTATTTCTATGTTGGGGAAATGGTTCCCAATTAGAGGCAGCTGATTGTCGTTACCTCTAATTGGGAACCATATATATGTTTGTGGTTTTCACTGAGGTTTTTGTGGGTCATTGTTTCATTGTTGGTTGGTGTGTTTCATGTACACCGTAGTTACGATCTTCGTTGGTTTATTATTTTCCCAGTTTACGTTTAAATAAATATGTATACTGGAAGCATCGCTGCGTCTTGGTTGGCTACTACAGAAGATCGTGACAGAATGACCCACCATAAAAGGACCAAACAGCGAAAGAGCCAGGATTTCTGGACTTGGGAGGAAATCCTGGCTGGAGAGGGACCCTCGACCCAGCCTGGGGAGTATCGCCGTCCTAAAGAGGAGCTGGAAGCAGCGGCGGCGGAGCGGCGCTATAATGAGGAGAAATACGGAGCATGGACACCCGATCGGGAGAGATATGCTGGAACACGCCTGGCGAGGAAACCCGAGAGGCAGCCCCCCCAAAAAAAAATTGTGGGGGGGGGGCACACGGGGAGGTTGGCTGGTGCAGGTTGGAGACCTGAGCCAACTCCTCGCGCTTTCCGGAGGGAGCGTCGCACTGGTAAGACACCGTGTTATGCGGTGAAGCGCACGGTGTCGCCAGTGCGCGTTCACAGCCCGGTGCGCGACTTGCCAGCTCCTCGCATCTGTCGTGCTAGGGGGAGTTGGCAGCCAGGAAAGAGGGTGTTGGCTCAGCGCTCCTGGTCTCCGGTGCGCCTCTTCGGGCCAGGATATCCTGCGCGGGCTCTGCGTGCGGTGTCTCCGGTTCGTGCCCACAGCCCGGTGCGCGACATTCCAGCTCCCCTCATCTGTGAGGCCAGGGTGAGAGTGCAGCCTGGAAGAATGGTGCCGGCTCTGCGCGCTAGGTCTCCAGTGCGCCTTCGTGGACCTCAATATCCTTCGCCGGCTCTGCGTGCGGTGTCTCCGGTTCGTGCCCACAGCCCGGTGCGCGACATTCCAGCTTCCCTCATCTGTGAGACTAGGGTGAGTGTGCAGTCTGGTAGGATGGTGCCGGCTCTGCGATCCAGGTCTCCTGTGCGCACCGTGGGTCCAGCACGTCCTGTCCCGGTTCCACGCACCAGGATCCCTGTGCACGTCGTGGGTCCAGCACGTCCTGTCCCTGTTCCACGCACCAGGATCCCTGTGCGCGTCGTGGGCCCAGCACGTCTTGTCCTGGTTCCACGCACCAGGATCCCTGTGCACGTCGTGGGTCCAGCACGTCCTGTCCCTGTTTCACGCTCCAGGATCCCTGTGCACGTCGTGGGTCCAGCACGTCCTGTCCCTGTTTCATGATCCAGGATCCCAGTGCGCATCGTGAGCCCAGCACGGCCTGTTCCCGCTCTCCGCACCAGAGTCCCAGTGCGCATCGTGAGCCCAGCACGGCCTGTTCCCGCTCCCCGCACCAGACTCCCAGTACGCTTCGTGAGTCCAGCACGGCCCGTTCCCGCTCCCCGCACCAGAGTTCCAGTGCGCATCGTGAGTCCAGCACGGCCCATTCCTGCTCCCCGCACCAGAGTCCCAGTGCGCTTCGTGAGTCCAGCACGGCCCGTTCCTGCTCCCCACACCAGAGTCCCAGTGCGCTTCGTGAGTCCAGCACGGCCCGTTCCTGCTCCCCGCACCAGAGTCCCAGTGCGCTTCGTGAGTCCAGCACAGCTTGTCCCTGTTTCACGCACCAGAGTCCCTGTGAGCATCGAGAGCTGGTTAGTTACGGTTCCGACTTCTAGCCCCGGGCCTTGGACTAAGAGACCCACCCGAGGACCCCCCCCATGGACTTTTTGGCGCGGTCAGAGTCCGCGCCTTTGGGGGTGGTAATGTCACGTCCAGCCCTGGGTTTCAGGCTGGCGTGTTTAGTTTGTTTTGTTTAGTAGGGTTTTTTGTGTTCTAGGTTTTCTATTTCTATGTTGGGGAAATGGTTCCCAATTAGAGGCAGCTGATTGTCGTTACCTCTAATTGGGAACCATATATATGTTTGGTTTTCACTGGGGTTTTTGTGGGTCCTTGTTTCATTGTTGGTTGGTGTGTTTCATGTACACCGTAGTTACGATCTTCGTTGGTTTATTATTTTCCCAGTTTACGTTTAAATAAATATGTATACTGGAAGCATCGCTGCGTCTTGGTCCGCTACTATAGAAGATCGTGACAGCTACAGGCAACCCTTTTCATTACTTTGTCTACAACACATTTTAATTATGTAATAATTTTTTATAAAATTCTAAATGCAAGCTTCACAAGTAAATTATCCATTTCAATCAATTTTGATCAGTAGTCCTGTTTATAGTTAATGTTGTTTGATGCTGGCGAGCGGTAACATTAAAACATTAAAGTAAAACATTCATATTCTTAATCACCATAGAATTTTTGGAGATGCATATTCCTTCCTCTCTCCCTAAAATTTGATGATCACGCTGCACCCGATCCTATCGCTTTACAGCAAATCAGCAATATGTTCGCTAGCTCAGTGGTCTTCAAACTTTTTGACCCGCTACCCCCAAAAAGGAGTGGTTCAAAGCTTGCGACCCACGCGCACACAGGGTCAACACACTTGCTCAATCGCTGTGCAAATGTAGCCTGTCATTATAGCCATGAACAGTGATGCATTTTCAAAAAACGCAAGATACAGAAATAAACTGTTTTACACCTGCATTTTGAGCTGAAAGTCATTCATGTTATCAGTCAATATCAACTAGGGACATTGTCATTTCTCTGCAGTCCTGAGCAAGTAGGATCATAAGGCCTAACCAGGGGAGAACAACTGCAGGCATTGTTTCCAGAAAACAGGATTCCCCCCATTATAGTGAATGGGGAAATGTTGATATTCATGGTCTTTTATTCTTGTATATAAAAATGTTTTGAACACAGTTATGGTACCAACAATGGCTTTTGATTTCACCAGATGTATGTCCTTAAACCTATTACTTTAAAATCATACACAGATGAAGATTTAAGGATAATTTAGTTGCTAATGGCAGCCTGTAGTACCCCGGTCAGCCTTCAACTTGAGATACTCCATAAGAGAGGGCGGCAGTGAGGTAGCCTGCAACATCACTTCCTAAGGTAGCTCAAACTGCACATGCAATGTTTCCAAAAACAAGATGGCGACATTGTTGAAATTACATCAATGAGCATTCTCAAAGGAAACAGTGGGGGTGATGTCATCGATGACTCACGGCCAAATCAAAGAAATGCACGCAGGGGGTAAGTGAAGCAAAGTATCTGGGCGATTCCATAGGGCGAGTGTTGATCAAACCAGAAGAGAAGGTCACTGCGATCCAGAATTGGTCTTAACCAGTGAACAAGAAACAGGTACAGGCTTCCTGGGAATACAGTGGTACGGTGGAACCCTGTGTGACCTGACCTGGAAGGTCCAACCTGCCATGGTACAGTGGAACCCTGTGTGATCTGACCCGGAAGGCCCAACCTGCCATGGTACAGTGGAACCCTGTGTGACCTGACCTGTAAGGCCCAACCTGCCATGGTAGAGTGGAACCCTGTGTGACCTGACCTGGAAGGCCCAACCTGCCATGGTAGAGTGGAACCCAGTGTTATCTGACCCGGAAGGTCCAACCTGCCATGGTAGAGTGGATCCCTGTGTAATCTGACCCGGAAGGCCCAACCTGCCATGGTACAGTGGAACCCTGCGGCCAAAGAGGCATTTCAGAAACTGAAAACGGCCTAATGCACTACCCCTGTTCTGTATTCGCGGGATTTCTCGAAGCTTCTTATTGTACAGACAGATGCATCGGACACTGCGCAAATGTGTCTAATTGGTTTATTAATAACTTTTCAAGTTCATAACTATGCACTCTCCTCAAGCAATAGCATGGTATTATTTCACCGTAATAGCTACTGTAAATTGGACAGTGCAGTTAGATTAACAAGAATGTAAGCTTTCCACCAATATCAGATATGTCTATGTCCTGGGAAAAATTATTGTTATTTACAACCTTATGCTAATCGCATTAGCACACATTAGCTCAACTGTCCCGAGGGTGGGACACCGATCTGTAGAGCTCCTTAAGAGGTTTAGTTAGCACCATGGCTCAGTCAGACAAGTGTAGGCTATGGCGAAAAGCTGTAGCCAGAGACGGAAGAGGAAGCAAGACACCTCACTCGCTGTTTTATTTTCTGCTCAATGAAAGTCAATTAACTAAGTAGACCAGACCCAGCTGCTATTGCATTGTTTCTATGTGAGACTCAACCTGCTAAGTCAACCATCTTTGATGTATCCAAAGATGATCTATATTGCTCAGCTCAGTCGCGACTCGCAAACTTTGCAGGTGTTTCTGATTAATAAACAATGCCGTACTGGTGGGAGGTACCATTCAAATAAAACCCAGCCCTGAAGCGAAAAAGTAGGCAAAAAATTATTTCATAGGAAAAAACAGGTCATTGGCACAAATTTGCAGGAAGCGGGCAGTTCAGTTTTGTCACTTCAAGCCCAAATATATCATTCAAAAAAGATGACTTATTGACTTACATCCTTGTGCAATATCATTGGTAAGCACTGGCCATCGTCTTTCAGCTCAAAAAAGTTGATTTCTACTAGTGTGGGCGTTTCGTAAAATATTCTGTATTTCTAAAATATCTGTTGTTTATGTAAATGTACAGGTTAACTGTCCTTTTTTTTCTACCTCCAGGGCCCCGAGTGGCGCAGCGGCTCCAGGCTGTATCACAACCGGCTGTGATTGGGAGTTCCATTGGGTGGCTCACAATTGGCCCAGCGTCGTCCGGGTTTGGCCGGTGAAGGCTGTCATTGTAAATAAGAATTGGTTCTTAACTGATTTGCCTAGTTAAGTATATATATATATATTTTTTTTTTTACGTACAGTATTGTTTGTAACTGTTTTTGATCATCTTGTGAACTTGGTCAGCTGAATCTCTGTAAAGCACTATTTTAGAAAGCAGTCTAGTGGAAGGGACTTATCTAAGAAGTCATTTTGATATACTCTTGTTATTGTGTTATTTATCTGTGTGAAGCAAGAAAATCTAATCCTCTAAGCTTTAATAAATGTTGCTTGTTCTTTATATCTGCCTCTGTACTGTTTCGCTTCAATGGGCCGAGAACCTGTCTAACGTTTAGATGTTACAATAAATGTTATATTTTTGCTAAGGTGTTGTCTGATCAGTTGCTCTGCTCAGAACTGTTGACCCAACTGAATAGGTGGCCTGTCACGAAACCTGTGTCTTATTGGCGGAGCTGTTTCCCTCATTAAACAGTAACTGGTGTAGTGTGGTTGTTGTGCCATTAGCTAAACCTAGTCGGCAGGTGTTATATACAATTTGCCAGTCATGTTTGCAAAAACACCACAGTGAATACTACAGTATACTACGGTCATGTCTGCATTTAAACACTAGAGTGAATACAATAGTATACTATACTGTTATGCCCACAAAAACACTACAGTGAATATTACTGTTATGCCCACAAAACACTACAGTGAATACTATAATATATAAATATTGTAATACTACAGTATCTAGACCATAGTATGCTATAGTATTTTTTCATGTAGGTAGATAGAGAAAAAAAAAAGTTGACCATATGGGTCAAAAGAAGTGCACTATGTAGTGAATACTGTGTGAATAGGGTGCCATTTCAAATCAAATCAAATCAAAGTTTATTTGTCACATACACATGGTTAGCAAATGTTAATGTGAGTGTAGCGAAATGCTTGTGCTTCTAGTTCCGACCATGCAGTAGTGGTCGGAATTTGGGATGTACGACAGGGACTGTAGCACACACACGGACCAGAGCGTCTGCCAGAGATTGGGGTGCTGTCTGTTCGTCAGAGATTGCTCTTATCTTGCCTGTGTTACATGGAATGAATGTTTTTCAAAAAGCCTTAATGTCAATCTCAATTGGTCCCTGTGCAGCGCATTCGGTAAGTATTCAGACCCCTTGACTTTTTACACATTACAGCCTTATACTGAAATTGATTAAATCGTTCCCCCCCCCCTCTTTAATCGACACACACTACCCCTTAGCGACAAAGCAAACCAAGGTTTTTAGAAATGTGTGATGAAAAAAAAAAAAAATGTATACTGAAATATCACAAGTATTCAGACCCTTTACTCAGTACATTGTTGAAGGATTGGCAGCGATTGCAGCCTCGAGTCTTCTTGGGTTTGACGCTATAAGCTTGGCACACCTGTATTTTGGGGAGTTTCTCTCATTCTTCTCTGCAGATCCTCTCAAGCTCTGTCAGGTTGGATGGGGACCTCTCTACAGAGATGTTCGATCAGGTTCAAGTCCGGGCTCTGGCTGGCCCACTCAAAAACATTCAAAGACTTGTCCCGAAGCCACTTCTGCGTTGTCTTGGCTGTGTGCTTAGGGTTGTTGTCCTGATGGAAGGTTAACCTTCGCCCGAGTCTGAGGTCCTGAGCGCTCTGGAGCAGGTTTTCATCAAGGATCTCTCTGTACTTTGCGTCGATCCTGACTAGTCTCCCAGTCTCCCTGCCGCTGAAAAATATCCCCACAGCATGATGCTGCCACCACCATGCTTCACCATAGGCGTGGTGCCAGTTTTCCTCCAGACGTGACCCTTGGCATTCAGGCCAAAGAGTTCAATCTTGGTTTCATCAGACCAGAGAATCTTGTTTCTCATGGTCTGAGTCCTTTAGGTGCCTTTTGGCAAACACCAAGTGGGCTGTTATCTGCCTTTTACTGAGGAGTTGCTTCCGTTGCTACCATAAAGGCCTGATTGGTGGAGTTCTGCAGAGATGGCTGTCCTTCTGGAAGGTTCTCCACAGAGGAACTCTAGAGCTGCAGATGCTGCAGAAATGTGTTGGTACTCTTCCTCAGATCTGTAAGGACAATTCCTTCGACCTCATGGCTTGTTTCTTTCTTTTGACCTGCACTGTCAAATTTGGGACCTTTTATAGACAGGTGTGTGCCTTTCCAAATCATGTCCAATCATATTGAATTTACCACAGATGGACTCCCAATCAAGTTGTAGAAACATCTCAAGGATGATCAATGGAAACAGGATGCACCTGTGTTTAATTTTGAATCTCGTAGCAAAGGGCCTGTATACTGATGTAAATAAGGTATTTCTGTTTTTTATTTTTAATACATTTTAAAAAATGTCAAAAAAAACTTTGTCATTATGGGGCATTGTGATGTCATAAATGGGGTATTGTGATGTCATTATGGGGTATTGTGATGTCATTATGGGGTATTGTGATGTCATTATGGGGTATTGTGTGTAGATGGATGAGGAATTGTTTTTATTTAGTCCCTTTTAGAAGAAGTCTGTAATGTAACAGAATGTGGGAAGTCAAACGGTCTGAATACTGTCCAAAAGCACTGTAAACTACTTTTGACCACTATATAGGGAATAGTGTGCACTGTATAGTATACTACTTTTGACCACTGTATAGTAAACTACTTTTGACCACTATATAGGGAAGAGTGTGCAATGTATAGTATACTACTTTTGACCACTATATAGGGAAGAGTGTGCACTGTATAGTAAACTACTTTTGACCACTGTATAGTATACAACTTTTGACCACTATATAGGGAAGAGTGTGCGCTGTATAGTAAACTACTTTTGACCACTGTATAGTATACTACTTTTGACCACTATATAGGGAAGAGTGTGCACTGTATAGTAAACTACTTTTGACCACTGCATAGAATACTAATTTTGACCACAATATAGGGAATAGTGTGCGCTGTATAGTATACTACTTTTGACCACTATATAGGGAATAGCGTGCACTGTGTAGTATACTACTTTTGACCACTACATAGGGAACAGTGTTCCATTTAGGATGCCTAGAAAGCAGAATAACTCCTACTAAAACATATGACTTGAAAGAAGAACTGTGCTCTCAGAGATAACAATAATGATTTACAGTAATAAAAAAGGTTTCCTTCACATCACTCTGACCAGTAGAATATGTTTCCATCACATCACTCTGACCAGTAGAGTATGTTTCCATCACATCACTCTAACCAGTAGAGTATGTTTCCATCACATCAGTCTGACCAGTAGAGTATGTTTCCTTCCCCATCACTCTGACCAGTAGAAAATGTTTCCTTCCCCATCACTCTGACCAGTAGAATATGTTTCCATCACATCACTCTGACCAGGAGAGTATGTTTCCTTCCCCATCACTGTGAACAGTAGAGTATGTTTCCTTCCCCATTTCTCTGACCAGTAGAATATGTTTCCTTCCCCATCACTCTGACCAGTAGAATATGTTTCCTTCCCCATCACTCTGACCAGTAGAATATGTTCCCTTCCCCATCACTCTGACCAGTAGAATATGTTTCCTTCCCCATCACTCTGACCAGTAGA
>QNTS01000170.1:1104434-1147652 GCA_003317085.1 Hucho hucho | reverse complement strand
TCTAGTTAGGATGGTGATGGTGGGTAATGCAGATATATTCTAGTTAGGATGGTGATGGATGGTAATAAAGATCTACTGTAGTTAGGATGGTGATGGGGGGTAATAAAGATATATTCTAGTTAGGAGGGTGACGGTGGGTAATAAAGATATATTCTAGTCAGGATGGTGATGGTGGGTAATAAAGATATATTCTAGTTAGGATGGTGATGGTGGGTAATAAAGATATATTCTAGTTAGGGTGGTGATGGTTGGTAATATAGATATATTCTAGTTAGGGTGGTGATGGTTGGTAATATAGATATATTCTAGTTAGGATGGTGATTGTGGTTAATAAAGATGTATTCTAGTTAGGATGGTGATGGTGTGGGTGCCGCTCACCGGGACCATTAAAGTTGTAACAAAGGTCAGCTACAGGGTACATCTTAGACGGGTCCATTCCGTTCCCTCCCAGCAGCTCCACAAAGTCCCCTGCTCCCGCACAGCCTGGGATGGACCTCTGTAGAGGAAGACCAGCTCAATTGAATAACCAGTATTTTTACTTCCTTCCCTCCCTTTCTTTCTTTCTTTCTTTCTTTCTTTCTTTCTTCCTTCCTTCCATCTTTCTTTCGTTCCTTCTACCCCCTCACACACACCTCCGACGAATCAAAGCATCCACTCATCATCACTGGGAGCTATCACAGGTCTCTAGGTCTTTGGCAGGGTAGTTCACTAAACCACCTCCGGCCAGAAGCCAGATGTTTTTTCTATTCTTCCCCTCTAATCAGGATTTTTGATTCAGACCTGTGACACATGGTGAGTGGAATCTTTGGCTAATTATTGAGTGACATTAATCAACCAAAATGAGCAGTGCAAGAAAATGAGCAGTGCTTCGGACCTCTGGGCTCAGATGTTTCCCTGCTCAGGGCTCACCTTGATGGGGAAGTCGTTGAGGTGTCCCAGGCTGAGCTCAGCAATCTTGATCTCCACGGGGTAGATGATGGAGAAGCTGCAGTTCCTGTGCTGCTGGGGTATCACCATGGTGAAGCTGCCCTCTGGTGTCTGGGAGATGATATTACAGGCTGTAGGGGGAGAGGTGGGGAGGGGGGACATGAGAAAGGAAAGGGGATGACTAGTCAGTTGCACAACTGAATGCATTCAACAGAAATGTATCTTCCGCATTTAACCCAACCCCTCTGGATCAGAGCGGTGCGGGGGGCTGCCTTAATCGACGTCAACGTCATTGGTGTGCGGGTTAGGGGATATATCAGTGTCTCTAGACGTGTTGACCTTATAGCAAAAATTCATCCATTTAAGTGGGCAAAATTGCTTAGTACAAATGCAAACACCCACACACACACAAGTATGGCTTAGACGTGAGCAGCTTGTACAACCGAAAGGGTCACCTAAAGCATTAGCACACAACCCTGGCATTACAACGTGGTATAAAGTACTAAAGCATTACATTGGCATCCTGCCCCATGTTGGCACACCTAATGGCACGCCTGTTATTACAGTCCTTGGCATTCTGTACAATGTTTTCCAGTATTTTATTCATATTTTTTGCTGCCATTGGACGTGGGAACGGGAGAACCCTTTTTCTCTCATTCGGGACGATATCTCTTCATAAATATCCTTACTTCTATATGCGTTACCTAATTTTGATTGGCCTGTGGCATCCAACCACAGTGCCAGTATAGACACTTGGTTTCTAATGAAGACCGTGATGTTAATTCTGGAGGAATTTTAGAGGTATCATTGTCCATAATTACTACTATAACTGGCCAGTGTGATTTATTTTTAGAGAGCGGGACAACCGTGACCTTGGCCAAACGTATAAAATGCTCTACATGGTAAATCCGACATATTTTTATTTATTTTTATTTAACCTTTATTTAACTAGGCAAGTCAGTTAAGAACAAATTCTTATTTACAATGACGGCCTAGGAACAGTGGGTTAACTGCCTTGTTCAGGGACAGAACGCCAGATTTTTACCTTGTCAGTTCGGGGATTCGATCTAGCAACCTTTCGGTTGCAGTGGCCGTACAGCATTTACTGCACTGAGGCCTCCACAGAAGTCAGAGCATTCATAGGCATACTTCTTACACTTTGTGGAGCAGATCAGAGCTGTTGTCAAGGGAATTTGTTTGTGTTTATACAGGACCTCTTGCTCCCACCTACCGTCAACCAATCATGTCAATGCGGAGCTATACAGAGCCCCAAGCATTGTTACAACATTTCGGAGGCACGCGGCATTGCGGTACGGAGCTCGATTTGGCTTCCGCAAGCCTCCGGAGACTCTGCAATTGCTTCAAACCTTCTGTACGGTGGATCCAGAGAAAGCATAAACTGGCTTTAAGCTTTAGTTGTCAGGATTTGTTTACACTTCAAGGATATCCGTACAAGATGCATCTTCGACTACCTCTGCAGGTGGTCAGGAAGATCTAAATACCAACAAACAGTTCACAATGCGACTTTTGATTGTCTACACCTGTCGACAAATGTGGGCACAATCAGAATGTGGAGAAGATCAGGACAACTGATGCATGTTTAAACCAGGTTTAAGCGGGGCTTCAGTTCATGCACTCAAAGTAAAACCCTCAAGGTCATTAACACTAAGACTGGCCATCAAGCTAGTGCAGGTCTCTACTCACGGAAAGGGTTGATGGGTTTCCTGACTGTCAGCGTGAAGGAGCTCCCGGCAGTGTGAATGCGGAAGAACAGCATGGCAACGTTCTGAGACGACCGCACGGTTCTCCTGACCGTCCCAGAGTCGCAGTAGTCCACATAGCGTTCCATCAACGGCAGGGCGTGGTCCTGGGAACTAGGGAACTTCTCTCCCTTCATCACCCAGCCATCAAACACCTGGGAGAGGAGAGGAGAGAGATGTGGACTTAATCAAAAGTATTCAATCAAATCCAATTTCCAGAAGTTTTCTCTGTAAGCAAAACGAGGGTTCCAAAAAACGCAGATGAACAACCTGTTCACTGTAATTGACTTTTAATGGTGACTTCCATTTGAGCCAGTGTCCAAATCAGGAAGTGACTCTGTTGTGTCTGTGTGTGGTTAATTCCCAACAAGGTATCACCAAAGAACTAACCCAAGATAGACCACAGGGTATCGTGTCCAATGGGAGCAAGTTAAGCATAGTGGGCAGAACAAGCAAGTCGGGGGGCAGAGCCAAGCACGAGCTAGCGAGATCCTATTGGCGCGTTGTAGTATGTATTTGCATATTTCTGTTAGGAAATGCCTACTCTGTGACTCAATTTGCCCTTGCACTCCTTCTAAACAATGCCATTTTTTTTAAATGTCAAATTTCTACAGTTAAGTTTAGCCATTAATTCCGACTGGTTAACCCTTTACACTGGTGGGAATTGGCCGATATGAATATGGCTAAATTGAAATGTTTCTTACAGAAGAAATATGAAAAGCAAATGCATAAGCATGGTATCAATTGAAAGGAACAGTTTTGAGATCATGGGGAAATGATCTGACCAAAGCTGATGAAACAACAGTTCACCTGACACAAGACTGAATCCAAACATTACACTGTTGAGTTTATGTGCATTTTGCATTTACTGTACTTTTCACCGCATTTGTTGATAACGAAATCTGAAAATATTCTGGATACATTTAGTAAGAATATTCCTGGAAAATGTGAGGTGGGTGCAACAAATGACAAAGGTTTGAGTGAAAGGACTAACTCCAAGAGGCCAAACACCTCTCCAAAGCGTGTACAGTTCCAAAGTAATTCCAATACGCTTTTATGACTCAAAGAAGAGTCTTCAACTATATGGTGCTTTAGTTCTCCCATGTGCCGTAAAGGAACTAGAAGCAAACTTGTAGTTGTTCTCTTTGGAACACAACCCTGCATCCAAACACAATTACTGTTTAAAAAAACTGCTCATTATAAATCGCAATCTGGGTCAGGTCTGCGTTACTTGCAAGCGTGTTCTGTTGCCAACATGACTAGCTAAGTTCTAAAATATGATCTTACAGTGTAAGGCTTTCACAAGGCAATTCAGAGAAACCGATCGTCATTTTGGTGCGCATAGAAAGGAGTCATGCGTGCATTCAGGTGGGTGTTCTTCACAATGAACAACCCAGGGTATGACCCCATGTCATCTTGTAACTGTACATCGAACACAGGGATGAAAAAACGTTGACACTGTGTATGACATGAGTTGTATAATATAGAAATGTGAAGTTCACATTTGGACTCACGGGTGTTTGGCTTGCTTGTATGACATCAAATCAGTATTTATTATAATCCTCAACGTCTCATCTTTCAAAATGCTGCTTTCCGATTAGGTGCTTATTAGTGCCCAAATATGCCATTTTCAACCTACATACGCGTATGAGTGTAAAGGGGTACGGTAAAGGTTAAGGTTTGGGATAGGGTTAAAACAGAACAAATACAAATGAAGTGAATCTATCCCTGGACCTGGTGGTGCTGACGTCAGTCAAGGTGGAGGTGGGAGGGGAGTATTTGGGATGTATGTGGGTGTGAAAGAGGTGGTGTGTGTGTGTTTGCTGTGCGTGTGTACTTTGCATGTGTGCGTGCATGCCACATGTGCATGTGTGGTTACCTTGATGAAGTCTCCTCCCCTGCAGTCGATGTCGACGCTGTCATACTCCACATTGATGACCTGGTTGGGCTCAGCGATGAAGAAAGCAGCACAGCTGAGCTGAGGCCGGTCTGCTGTGAAGGTGAACTGACCCTCTACTGCCACCATGTCCAGACACCCTGAGAGAGGGAGAGGATGAGGACGGGAGGAAGAAGGGAAGGTGGTAGAGAAGGATAGAGAGAAGGAGGAGAGATAGAGGGGAGAGATAGGGAAGAGGGGAAGAAGGAGGGAGATGGGTGTGGGGGTAACAGAGAGGGGGGGAGATATAGAGACAGAAAGAGAGATGACATGGAGAGGGAGAGAGAAATGGAGACAGAGACAGGGTTAACATTAAATTGGCTGTTTATATTTTTTTCTGACAAAAATGCAATCTAATATACATTTCAAATTCCTCAAGTAGTATACATCAATTTGTACATTTAGTCAATAAAGTTATATACAGATTATAATTATATAAATTATAAGAGGCCTAAATCACACAATTATTATTTTCGATTATATATTATTCACAAAAATCCATACACAATTGTGACTGAAAAATTCAGAGTTACATTTTTATTTACCTTTCATGCTAAATTAAAGCATTTTACAAGATTTGATAATGTCGGCAAAAAAAGTATTGCTTCACAGATCGACCGTGTATATGGCAAATGTGCATAATAAAGGTTTTTAACAAAGTACTTGTCAGTTACTTACGGTTTTTAAGAAATTACTTCAGTTAGTTACTTACGGAGGGGTCGCCTGTAAATTAATGTCTCGGGTATTTCTCTTTTGAGCTCTGAATTAAGAAGCGCAAATAATCCCTCTGGTGTAATGTCATTTTCCTGCACATAAAAAACAACGACATTTAGATCATATTTAGAAAAAGAAAGTCAAGATTTAATGTGGACAAGTGACAACAATATACCGTCAAGCAAGATAAATCAAGTATTTTAGTAAAGGTTAGTAGCCTACATAATGCATAAATCAAGTGCACAATGACAGTTATTACAATTATAACATTATTTGACTGAGTACAAAAAATTGAAACTACTTTCCTCATACAGAAAACACTATTGCATTAATTGAGCTTGTATAACAAAGTCTAGTACACATGGGAACGAAAAAGGTAAATTAACGGGCAAAGTGCCTTCAGAGGCTTACCTCGATGTACCTGGTGTCTCCCTTGAGAACTGACAGACATAACACGAGGAAGAAAAGCTGCTCTCGGAAAGTCCCCTCCATATTGCTCAGTATCTTTGTGTGGAGTCTATATCGCACCTCAAGAACAGAACAGGGGAAAGTCTGGTCCCGCGCTCCAAGCCGGACTCCTCTTTTATAGTTCGACACAGTAAAAACGTACCCGGTAAAGATCAATGGATACACTGTCCCTCATATAGGCTCTACCAACCAGATTGCGTGTTCGTGACGAGGGCAAATCAGGAATCACCGTGTGCCTGTGACTCTGTGTCAGATGAGCAGAGAGAGAGAGATGGGCAGAGACAGAGAGACGGGGGGGCTTCACTTCCTAACCTCCTGCCAAATGTACGACCATAGAGACACATTTTTTCCTCAGATTACACAGACCAACAAAGAATTTGAGAACAAATCCAATTTTGATAAACTCTCATATCTATTAGGTCAAATACCAGTGTGCCATCACAACAGCAAGATGTGTGACCTGTTGCCACAAGAAAAGGGCAACCAGTGAAGCACAAACACCATTGTAAATACAACCTATATTTATCTGTTTATTTATTTTCCCTTTTGTACTACAACGACACTATTTGCACATTGTTACAACACTGTATATAGCCATAATATAACATTTGAAATGTCTCTATTATTTAAAAAAAATTGTGTGTGTAGTGCTTACAATTTCTGATTGTTTATTTCACTTGTGTTTATTATCTATTTCACTTGCTTTGGCAATGTAAACATAGGTTTCCATGCCAATAAATCCCTTTAAATTCAATTGAATTGAGAGAGAGAGAGAGAGAGAGAGAGAGAGAGAGAGAGAGAGAGAGAGAGAGAGAGAGAGAGAGAGAGAGAGAGAGAGAGAGCGAGCGAGACAAAGCGAGAAAGAGACAGAGAGAGAGAGAGCACTTTGCACATCCTTTAGCTCAACTGTCCGGTGTTTTAAGCTGTCATCACAAGGTGTAAGGTACAGAACAGTACCAGTTCAATACCAGTGTTTATCTAAAAATAGTCCTTCTGAACTGTAAAATAGTGTTACAGTTGTCAGTCATGTTGTAAGATGGCCGCTACGGCCCCTAAGGCCCATGTCTAGGGTGTCTCCATATCAAAATCTTTTCACAAAGTGAATGATTGAGTCAAATTGAGTCAAAACTTCCACAGATTTCTATTTTGCCGTACCATTCACCTCCTTCACAGCTCTCCCTCTCATCACCTCCCTCCCACCTTCCTTCCCGACCATCCCCTCCCTCCCACCTTCCTTCCCAACCCCCAAGCCACCAGGTGCTCCAGGCGTTAAGAAAGGTCAGCTCCATCCCAGCATGGCATTTAGACCTTTCTGTACCTGTCCCTCCTGTCCTCCTGTCCTTTGTCACTCTCCATCAAAACAGTGCCAGGGGGTTAAACAATGGCTGGAGACCTAGCCTACATCAGCTAGCTTAGCCTTGCACCATGAGCTGACCTCTGTGACTCATAGTGACTGATTTTCGAGAAGCTTGAACCTCACCGGGTTCCAACACACCGTTGCCGTGGTAAATCATTATAGCTGATGTCTGGCTGGTTTAATTCTTCCCTCTATTGTTGTTTAAGCAGATGTTTTGGAGCACTGACGCACTTGGCAGGTCCTGGGTGTTGTCTTAGCATAAATCACTCCGTTCCCTGTGGTCTCCTCTCTCTCTGCCATACAGCGGGGGTGCCAGGCAGAGTATTGGATTGGGATGCTCTGTAAACAAAGATTAGCCTCGGTCCAAATGTGAATGTATTCCATATGGAGCTTTGAAAATGGAAAGAGTGCTATGTCTTGTTGGGTTTGTCGTTTAATTGCGACACAGGCTCAGTTTGGTTTGGTTTGGTTGGCTTTGATTTGGTGTTTGCTGAGCGTAAGTGGACACACTTGAAAACAAAAGGATTCATCTCAAGTGGAGTTTGTTTCCCAATGTTGAATTATTTTTATTTTTTTAAGTGCACGCGTGCGTGTGTCCACATGTGTGCGCTCACCTGAGTGCTCTTTAAACCTGCCACCCCTGCCAAAATGCAATCGAGCTGATTAAATCTAGTCCCATGTAAACACTACATCCACCGCCTCTCTCTATCTTTAAAAACATGGTGCTCTGGCACTGGCCTACACAACATAACAGGCAGGGTCCTTGGTGGCCTTTCACTGAGAAATGTCAAGTGGGGCCTCAGGGGAGCTGATGGTAGAGTAAACAATTGTTCTCCATAGTCACTGAATGGCCATTTCAAGGTAAATGATGTTGTTAGCATCTATTAGCCATAATTGTTTCCTCTCTGTCTGCCTAGCATGTCCACAGAGAGGTAAAATACTGTAATTGTTAATGAGGTCATGTGTTCGATGGTGGACTTACACAGCTCCTTGTATATTTTGGGATGTGAACACTCAGTGTGTTTGATCTTTGAAGATATTTTTCGGATCGAAACGTTGTCAATAAAGCTATGAATTGGGAGCTTTAACAGTGTGCGGGCCATCTTGTTCTATACATTCACAGCTCCGTAGAATAAATATGGGATTTTGAATAATCTGCATTCTATATATAACATTTATGATTATGAAACAATAAGGATCAAATGGACCAAGGTCAATTTCCATTGAATATTAGGCCTATTGTGTTTGTGAGCTACTACTCCATATGAACTGACTGAACTGATTTGAACCCACTTGACCTTTTCAACTGAAAAGGTAATGAACCTCTTCGGAGCATTTGGAGTAAGAGTAAATCACTCTTCTTTGGCAGTAATTTGTCCCATTTATTCACAGCAGCCATCACAGTGAAGTGCTAAAGAAAGGAAGACTGCGTTAATTGTTAATTGGCCTGTTACCAAGTGTGTACATGTACAGTGCATTCGGAAAGCATTCACACCTCTTGACTTTTTCAACATTTTGTGACATTACAGCCTTGTTCTAAAATGTATTAAATCACTTTTTTCCCTCATCAATCTACACACAATACCCCATAATGACAAAGCAAAAACAGGTTTTTAGAAATGTTAGCAAATTTATTAACAATAAAAAATGAAAATTACACATTTACATAAGTATTCAGACCCTTTACTCACTACTTTGTTGAAGCACCTTTGACAGCGATTACAGCCTTGAGTCTTCTTGGGTATGACGCTACAAGCTTGGTACGCCTGTATTTGGGGAGTTTCTCCAATTCCTCTCTGCATATCCTCTCAAGCTCTGTCAGGTTGGATGGGGAGCGTTGCTGCACAGCTATTTTCAGGTCTCTCCAGAGCTGTTCGATCGGGTTGAAGTCCGGGCTCTGGCTGGGTAACTCAAGGACATTCAGAGACTTGTCCCGAAGACACTCCTGCGTTGTCTTGGCTGTGTCTTTAGGGTCATTGTCCAGTTGGAAAGGTGAACCTTTGCCCCAGTCTGAGGTCCTGAGCGCTCTGGAGCAGGTTTTCATTAATGATCTGGCTGTACTTTGCTCCATTTATCTTTTCCTCAATCCTGACTAGTCTCCCAGTCCCTGCTGCTGAAAAACATCCCCACAGCATGAAGCTGCCACCACCATGCTTCACCGTAGGGATGGGGCAAGGTTTCCTCCAGACATGACGCTTGGCATTCAGGCCAAAGAGTTCAATCTTGGTTTCATCAGTCCAGAGAATCTTGTTTCTCATGGTCTGAGAGTCCTTTAGGTGACTTTTGGCAAACTCCAAGCATGCTGTCATGTGCCTTTTACTGAGGGGTGGCTTCCATCTGGACACCATAAAAGCCTGATTGGTGGAGTGCTGCAGAGATGGTTGCTCTTCTGGAAGGTTCTCCCTTCTCCACAGAGGAACTCTGGAGCTCTGTCAGAGTGACCATTTGGTTCTTGGTCACCTCCCTGACCAAGGCCCTTCTCCCCCGATTGCTCAGTTTGGACGGGCGGCCAGCTCTAGGAAGAGTCTCGGTGGTTCCAAACTTCTTCCATTTAAGATTGATGGAGTCCACTGTGTTCTTGGGGACCTTCAATGCTGCAGAATTGTTTTGGTACCCTTCCCCAGATCTGTGCCTCAACACAATCCGTCTCGGGGGATTTGTGTCGGACAATTCCTTCGACCTCATGGCTTGGTTTTTGCACTGTCAAATGTGGGATATGCACTGTCAACTGTGGGACCTTATATAGTCAGGTGTGTGCCTTTCCAAATCATGTCCAATTAATTGAATTTACCACAGGTAAGTTGTAGAAATATCTCAGGGATGATCAATGGAAACAGTCAAAACAATCAAAACCTACCACGGTAGTGATTTTATTTAATGACACCTACATAAGAGTGTCAAAACCTACCACAAAAGGCAAAACATTCCATTACACCATAGCCTACATGTCAACAGTATGTTTATGTTATATATTTTTTTGATTTGGCATATTAAATTATCATTGTAATTGTGCACACATTGATGTCAGACATGCACCTACACCAAAGCTCTGTTGCTGATGACTGGGACGAATGTAGGGGCTGATTTCAGGAGCAGGACATCCTATTTCTGTCTGATGACTGACATAAGTGCATGTACGTGATAGGCCTATCTGGCTTATCTGATTATGATGGTCATAATGCGTATTGACAGTGTCATAAAGTGTATTTTATTTGTCCAAGTAAAGTGACACAGGCTGGTCATAATGCTTCTTGACAGTGCCATAAAGTGTATTTTCTTAGTCCAAGTAAAGTGACACAGGCTGGTCATAATGCTTCATGATAGGGTCATACATTTGTATTTTCTACAAGTTATTTAAAATATGATGAAAAAAACATGACTGTAAAGGATTCATTACAACAACAACAAAGGATTTAAGAAACAAACTTTCAAACGAAAATAAACTTCTTGGCAGGGAAAAAACTCATTTGAATAAATATGGGTTTTGACTCTCTTATGTAGGTGTCATAACCAGGCATAAAATAACGCAATATGTGTCACAACGGGTGTAAATATATGGGTCATGACAGTGTTATGACCATCTTATGACAGGTTATGGCAAGTTATGTCAGCTGTTACGACATATAATGACATGGTTATGACGTGTTATAACACTGGATGTTAAGTAAAGTGTTACCAAAATTACTGATACAGGCTTTGAGAGAAGTCTTGTGGATCTGTGCACCTAAAGCCAATGATGGTGGATAAATTAAGATGTCTTACTCAGGCCATTTACCTTTAAAAAAATTGTCACAGTTCCGGTCCCATAGACACCAATGCGATAGCAGCTGGGTCTGGTCTACTTTTATACGAACCATAAAAGAATTGCCAGTGAGATGTCTTGCTTCCTCTTCCATCTCTGCTGGAGCAGCCATACACACAGTCATTGGGAGCAACACACATATCACTGAGTTATTTTGATAGGACAGGAAATGTAGTTTCATGAAACACTGGCACAAACTAATCAGCCAATCAAATGCATGGGAATAGAAGGGAGGGTGTAGTGATTGAAAGGTAAATAATCAAATCAAATGAACAAAACCAATCAAATTAAGGCGATTTTACAACTCCACCAAGTTTTTTTAAGTTTCAAGTTTTAACGTCACATGCACAAATAAGGTGAAATGCCTTATTTGCAAACTCAAAACCCAAGAATGCAATAATCAATAACAACGTAATACTAGGAAAAAAACACAAGAAGTAAGAAGAAATGTGAAGAACACAATAAGTGAGTAAGTAAGCATACTAGATATAGGATCAGTTCCAGTACCATATTAACAATGTGCAGGGATACGGGAGTGATGGAGGTAGATACGTATAGGGGTAAGGTGACTAGGCAAAAGGATATAAGATGAAAAAGCGTAGCAGCAGCTTGTATGTGAGTCGGTGTGCGTGTGTGTAGTCAGTATAAATGTATGTCAGTGGAGCTCCTCAGAGGAGGAAGGGGAGGTCCATCCTCCTCAAAAATATTTAAACATTTAAAAAGTTATCCTTTTTAGATGAAACTATACTAAATATATTCCCGTCACCAAATAATTGATTAAAACACACCATTTTGCATTGAAGGTCTACAGTAGCCTCAACAGCACTCTGTAGGGTAGTACCATGGTGTAGCCGAAGGACAGATGGCTTCCGTCCTCCTCTGGGTACATTGACTTCAATACAAAACCTAGGAGGCTCATGGTTCTCACCCCCTTCCATAGACTTACACAGTAATTATGACAACATCTGGCGTACGTCCTCCAACCTTATAGAGCTCTCGCAGCTGGAACTTGTCACACCCTGATCTGTTTCACCTGTCCTTGTGATTGTCTCCACCCCCTCCAGGTGTCTCTTGTTTTCCCCAGTGTATTTATCCCTGTGTTTCCTGGCTCTCTGTGCCAGTTTGTCTTGTATGTCCAAGTCAACCATCGTGTTTTTCCCGTGCTCCTGCCTTTTTCTATTCTCTTTTTGCTAGTCCTCCTGGTTTTGACCCTTGCCTGTTTCTGGACTCTGTACCCACCTGCCTGACCATTCTGCCTGCCTTGATCTCGGGCCTGCCTGCCACTCTGTACCTCCTGGACTCCGAACTGGTTTTGAAAAAAAAGTATCAGAGAATGAATCTAGTACTGAAAGCATAAGCTACAGCTAGCTAGCACTGCAGTGCATTAAATGTGGTGAGTAGTTGACTCAAAGAGAGAGAAAGACAATAGTTGAACAGTTTTGAACAAATTCATTTATTCAAAAAGTAAGGAGAAGCAAGAGTTATTTCAGCAAAAAAAATGTTTACTTTCACTGACTTTCACTGCCAGCAAATGCAGTAAGCTAGTTTAGCCTATTCAAACACCAGGCACAAATAGAGGGATGCTATGTTAGCTAGCTGGCTATGACTATCCAACACTGGAACTCTTCCAAGTCAAGGTAAGATTTTGGTTTTACTAATTTATTGCTACCGGGGCCCACCGGTGTAACTGCTAAGCTTCTTACTGACTGTACAATGTACTGCATGATTGTAGCAGGTTTACTAACTCGTTAGTTCTATTAGCTATGTTGACTAGGACATTAGTTCAGCTAAGATGGTGACAACAATGTAGGCTGTGAGTAGCTGCTAGAGGTTATGATGTGTTTTGTCTTGGAAAGGTTTTTTTCGCCTGGTCACATACAGTTGATGTGTTGTGCATTGAAGTCCACAGGCGAAGGGGAAATGTGAGAGGAGGAGAGAGCGTAGATGTAAGAAGGAATATAAACGTGGCTGAATTTGCAACTGTTGGACTAATGATTACACTCTAGATCAGCTAGATGCAGGTAAGCGTGTGCAAGGCAGTACTGAATGCGTCACTGTCTGTCACCTCAAATAAACGTTCATTCATAGGTTGTTGCATCCTCATGATGGATATAGAGAAAATGTAAGTATCATGTAGAAGCCTAAATCTATCGATGTTACATTGAACTGGGTGAATGGAATATGAATGACAGACATCCAATATGATTGTCCTCCCTCATCTTAAACAGCACTGACTGCCACGGATGTGTGAGCATATTATGTGTGAGTGTAGCTATTTTGTTAGCTATTTAACAGTCTTATTGCTTGGGGATAGAAGCTGTTCAAGAGCCTGTTGGTGCCAGACTTGATGCACCGGTACCACTTGACGTGCGGAAGCAGAGAGAATAGTCTATTGCTTGGGTGGTTGGAGTCTTTAACTATTTAACACCCCATGGTTTCCCTTATCCAACAGTCGGGGGGGAAACAAGCTTTTGACTGTTTAGAGATAAAACACCTAAGTTCTTCCGACTGGCATGGAAGTGGCTAGAGTCTTCTGAGGTGTAAGGATAATTAGAAGTCTGAAACTAGGGTATTTGGTGCAGTGGGGGTAGGCGTGGCATTGGCACTTAGGTGATAGGCTTCATAATGTCCAATGGGGTCCTGAATTGGCCTCTGGTATGATGGCCAGAGGCATTTCTAGGATTTGAAGACCCAAAGCCAATAGTGGCCTCTGGGTGCATCCTCCCACATCCCCAAAAAAGTAATTTCAACAGCTAAATGCATGAATTTGGTTCACTTTGAGATGAGCATTGAGAATTTAAATATTTTTCAGGTACCTTCACACCTGCCCAAAGCGTCCACTGCCAGTACTCAATTACAGTAGCTACTGTGGGTCTCTCTACTCTAGAACACTCTCTACTCTCTACTCTGGAACACATACATCTACAGGGTATTGCTAAAAACCTCCATACCACTCAATAATTACAAGCATAGACTCTGACTTGTCCAGTGAGCCAAACTGATTTAAAAACTCCCACAGTACCCAAACGATGTGTCGCTCGCTCACTCACGCACACACATACTGTGCAGTAATTTGAATCCGTAGAGCAGCTTTAAGTGGTACAGTCTACTGTGTGCTCAACCCACCTCAGTTCTCTCTCCATCTGCCCTCTTCTGTCACTTTCTCTGTCTTGTATGTTGCTCTCTCGGGTTCTTGTTTGCTACTGTCTCCTTTGTCTATCCTCTTCTGTTATGGCCTGTTCTGTTCTTCTGGTGTCTCTCTCCATCCTATCCTATTCTTCTGTTGCTGTCTTTGTGTCCTGTCTGGTGTGTCTCTCTCCATAACCTATTTTTCTGTTGCTGTCTCTGTGTCTTGTCTGGTGTGTCTCTCTCCATCATATCCTATTCTGTTGTTGTATCTGTCTTGTATGGTGTCTCGCTTCGTCATCTACTCTTCTGTCTTGTCTCGGGTCTTTAAATGTAGTTTTGCAATCCAAAATGGTCAAGGGGATATACTGGGGTAGCTTTACTTTTTGGGGGCTTGTGTCTTGGTAAATTATTCTCTTCCCTTCCAGATTCCAATGGCTGCTGCGGTTCTAAGTACTCCGCTGGCCTGCTGTTCTCATCTGTCGTCCTCCTTGGCTCATTGCAAGGTAACAAGGTGGAGGTGCAACATGTCAATAGTTAGTTTTAAAGTTACTGTATACTGACATGAACAGGGAAACTCAACTGTAAAGAAAAATGCAAGTGTCTGCAAAATAAAGAAACACAACTCCAAGCATGACAGATACAACACAATGTACATAGTATGAATCTGAAGACACTGTGAAATGAGCCAACACTAAATTAACTCTGGAATGGAATAAGTTAAAAGACCTCCACAATGAATTTCATTTCATCAGTTCTACAAGCTACTGTGAGTTTTAGATGACATAACTTAAGGGCCTATGTATTTTCAGTGTTTTGTTCACCTGTAATCGAACCACAAAAGCTGGCCATCTTTTCCCCTCTCTTTCTGGCTGCCCTCCCTCTTCCATTCAAAGTTCAAGTTAGTTTATTTGTCATATACTGTACACATGATATACAGTGCCATTAGAAAATAGTCACAATTTGTTGTGTTACAGCCTGCATTGATGACATTTAGATTTTGTCACTGATCTACACACAATACCCCATAATGTCAAAGTAGAATTGTGTTTTGGGATTTGTTTTTTAAATGTCTTCAGTCAATAAGTATTTGTTATGGCAAGCCGAAATCATTTCAGGAGTAAACATGTGCTTAACAATTCAGATAATAAGTTGCATGGACAATAATAGTGTTTAACATGATTTTTGAATGACTACCTCATCTCTGTAGCCCACACATACAATTATGTGCTAGGCCCCTCAGTTGAGCAGTGCATTTCAAGCACAGGCTTAACTATTAAAAACAAAGAGTCACTTTGTTTTTATAGCTCACAGTTTATTCACTGTTAGTCAGCACCTCTACACTAAATCATTTTCTCTGTGTGTGCGCCAGCTCATGCTTTTTATAAGCACAGGTTTAACAACAAAGACCAAGGAGGTTTTCCAATGCCTTGCAAAGAAGGGCACCTACACTAATGGTAGATGGGTAAAAATATAAAAGCAGACATTGAATATCCCTTTGAGCATGGGGAAGTTATTAATTACACTTTGGGTGGTGTATCAACACACCCAGTAACTACAAAGATACAGGTGTCCTTCCTAACTCAGGTGAAGGAGAGGAAGGAAACTGCTCAGGGATTTCACCATGAGGCCAATGATGACTTTAAAACAGTTTCAGAGTTTAAGGCTGTGATAGGTGGAAACTGAGGATGGATCAACAACATTGTAGTTACTCCACAATACTAACCTAAATGAAAGAATAAAACTATTACAAAACATGAATCCTGTTGGCAATAGTAATACTGGAACAATTTGTCAAAGAAATTAACTTTTGTCCACATTATGTTTAGGGCAAATCTAACATAACACAGCACTGAGTACCACGCTTCATATTTTCAAGCATGGTGGTGGCTGCATCAGGTTATGGGTATGCTTGTCATCGGCAAGGACTAAGAAGTTTTTTAGGATAAAAAGAAAAGGAATAGAGCGAGGCACAGGCAAAGTCCTATAGGCAAACCTGGTTAAATCTGCTTTGCAACAGACACTGGGAGATGAATCCACCTTTCAGCAGAACAATAACCTAAAATGCAAGGCCAAATATACACTGGAGTTACTTACCAAGATGACATTGAATGTTTCTGAGTGGCCTAGTTACAGTTTGGACTTACACTACCTTTCAAAAGTTTGGGGTCACTTAGAAATGTCCTTGTTTTTGAAAGAAAATATAATTTTTTGGACCATTAAAATAACATCAAATTGATCAGAAATACAGTGTAGACATTCTTAATGTTGCAAATGACTATTGTAGCTGGAAACAGCTGATTTAAAAAAAATTGAATATCTACATAGGCGTACAGAGGCCCAACATCACTCCTGTGTTCCAATGGCACGTTGTGTTAGCTAATCCAAGTTTATCATTTTAAAAGGCTAATTGATCATTAGAAAACTATTTTGCACTTATGTTAGCACAGCTGGAAACTGTTGTTCTGATTATAGAAGCAATACAACTGGCCTTCTTTAGACTAATTGAGTATCTGGAGCATCAGCATTTGTAGGTTCGATTGCAGGCTCAAAATGGAAACAAAGAACTTTCTTCTGAAACTCGTCAGTCTATTCTTGTTCTGAGAAATTAACGCTATTCCATGCAAGAAATTGCCAAGAAACTGAAGATCTCATACGCTGTGTACTACTCCCTTCACAGAACAGCGCAAACTGTCTCTAACCAGGACGAGGAGTGGGAGGCCCCAGTGCACAACTGAGCAAGAGGACAAGTACATTAACGTGTCTAGTTTGAGAAATAGACGCCTCACAAGTCCTCAACTGGCAGCTTCATTAAATAGTAAGCGCAAAACACCAGTCTCAAAGTGAATAAAAAGAGTAATAAAAATAAAAGCTCAATTAAATAATTTAACCAATTTAGTAATGGGCAGGTTTTTTTACATAGCCTATATGGAAATAACAGACATGAACCTGGCATGTTTTCCTGTAGAATGGAATAGGTTATAAGACCTCTATGATTCATTTAATTTAGTCAGTTCTACCACCTCAACATTGCCCATTTTAAACAGGGTTAAATATCTAGTTGTAGTAAAGTTCAGCTTCAGTCCACAGGGGGGCACTGTGTCACTGTCAGAAGATATGTGCTTCAGTCAGAAAAACGTTCTCTCATCTCTTTGATCTCAGCTAGCTAGCCAGCCAAGCTAGCTACAGAAACGAAACCCATCAAATACACTCACTGGAAATAAAAATGTTTTCTAATAGCATGACTTATATCAACATCCTTAGCTTGCCCATTCACTAAATATACTGTTAAATAACTCTGACTGACACCCAATAGCTTAAGGATCCTGAGCGCTAACGCTAGCTTATTGGCGTTAGCCGACCCTTATGCTGAGAGAGACTAACTAGCTAGTTAGCTAGCACCAACCCTGCACAACCTGTGGCTTACTCTGCTTCTGCTGCAGCACTTTGACTTTCTGGCTGTTCTGCCCTCTCCACCTTATTCACTGCTGCCTGCTGATGCTCAACCTGCGTGCTTTTTTTGCCTCTCTTTCGGAAGAAGTTCAGAATATCCATATCCAGGCTGAGTGATGACATTAACATCTAACCGGTCCTGTGGGGGAGGGGTGAAGGGACGTGAGCGGTCCACTGAGATGGAAAATGTCGACCAGTCACACACAGCAGTCACCGCGTCACTCCAGGGGCTTCTTGCAGTGCCTGCTACTGCCTACCGCAGTATATTATATTGTTGTAGTATTTGTCACAGGGATATACACTTTTTTTTTATCACCATCAAAAGGTTTGGGGCTGGACCAAAAACATCCTGGCTGAAGCCCCAGAATCACAGGCCTAATGACGCCACTGATAATGGCTGTCATTAGCTTAGTGATTATGATGTCACTGGTTTATTATGGGAGAGATGCACATCCCACTGGGCATACACTGTCTGAATCAACTTTGTTTCCACATAATTTCAATTAAATTACGTTGAACCAACGTGGAATAGATCTGTGCCCAGGGCGATGTTTTCTCCAGAGAGGACGAGTCTCTTTTGTCTCCCTATTCGTCTTTCCTTTACAAATAGAAGGTACAGTTAGCAATGGGATGAGTTCTGATATCACAAACTGACTTTAATTCTTGATAATTCTGTCAAATGTGAGACCAGGTTCCAGTATGGGCACTTTATGAAGTTAGAGCAAAAACTATAATCTGGATGGGCAACTTTAATACTGTCACCACCAGGAAGTGAAAACACAATAGCAGCTCTATGATTAGAGTTTGGTGGTCACGCAGGCAGCATCTGATTTGCTCTCCACACCTACAGAATATTACTCATTTACCTGACATTTCTGTTTGACCCTAAATCACCCCTGGTGTTCACAGAGACTACTTTCTGAGTCGAAAACAACACTACAGTTCTCTTCAAACCGAGGCGATTGGAAAAGAAATGCAACAATAAAGTCTTGCGAAATCTACCAAAACAATAAAAAGCATCCACTACGATTCCACACACCACGATCCTTCAGAAGACTGTCTTCTCCTTCACTCTCTACTCTCTCTACTATAATATACTTTATCTATCTGATGATATTGTGTCTGAGTTCTGTCTCATACGATGAAGGAATAGGAGGAAAGCCTGGAGGCTGAAAGCACCGTTCAGGGATTTCATATGCACAATGTTTCTTTCTGTTGTCCACCTCACTGAAACAACAGGGTTTCAACAAGAGCTGGGGGCAGAGCTGCTCAGTCTCTTCGATGGAGAGAGACACACACAGAGAGTGTGTGTTTGCATAAAAATAGCAGATCTCCTCAGGGCATAGAGACCTGAGAGAAAAGTATTGTGACAGTTTGGATGGAGCGTACAACAGCGTTGTGACAGTGAACAAAGCTCAAGTCAGGATAGCTAGAACTTATAATGACTCGATCTGATTTGTTCACTCTCAAGGTAGACAAACAACAGATTTCATGCTGAAAGTGTGTTGAGGAGCAATTAGGACAAATGGCTGTACAGCAGTTCATTCAGTATTATATAACATTTAATCCTCTCTCTACACAAACAAGTTCTGCCGTTCTCACCTACATTTCTGCATATGGTTAACATCCCCAAGCTGCCACTCATATTGGCTCTGGAAATGACAGCCCCAGAACTCAATTCAAGGTCACACCTCATTTGGATAGTGGATAGGTGGTCATACTATCTGTTGATAAGCAACTGTTGCTAAGGTTAGGGTTAAGTTTAGAATAAGGGTTGAAATCAAAAATCAATCACATTTTATTTGTTACATGCACCGAATACAACAGGTGTAGACATTACCGTGAAATGCTTACTTACGAGCCCTTTCCCAACAACGCAGAGTTAAAAAGTATTTTTTTTTAAATAACAATAATGTGGCTATATACAAGGAGTACCAGCACTGAATCATGTGCAGGAGTTAGGATAAGGGTTAAGGTTAGTGTAAATTAATTATAACAGATAACTCCTGAACGTAGGGTTAGAAAGCCCAGCCAATGTTTGTGCCTTATCCTGCAGGCCAGATACAAGGCTGCCTCCAGCTGACGGTGTAGAACTGACAGGTTCGTTACCCATCCACATCTCTCCCTTTATCAACTCCTATAGTTGTTTACTGGTTCACTGTAATCTGACACATCACATTTACCCTCGCACAGTAAAACTTCACACCTTGCCACTACTGACACACACATACACACCCATGCACCCACGGTGGGCCACTCAAACGTCACACCTTGCCCCTAATCTTCCCTAACCCAGCTGATACTCTGACGTCGTAGTGATATGAAACACCACACTGGACAATGGACACACACCACACGCACACAGATTCACACAAGGTCCACTCACATCATGCACTGATAAACTGTGATCATAGCTGTCTTTATTAAGATGGGAATATCAACACCAGTGTGTTAAAACAGATTTAGATGTAGCCCATCACACACAATGCAAACTCTTATATAAGATGTAAGCTGTGTTAGTGAGTGGCCATTGGTCCTAGCTATGTGTTAACATATTAAAAGGAATGTGAAAACAGGGAGACGTTGCCTGGAAGATGTCCCTAACAAGGGGGCATGGCTTGAGCGTGTATGTGTGTGCGCGGCTGTGTGTGTGTAGGGCTCCCAGCTCTGATGGACAGGTCTAGTAATTGAACATAAGCAATCTGGTGCAAATACCCTCAGGTCCCTGTGGCTCTGGATGAGTCCTTCTAGGTTACTGTAGGAGAGGGTCACATTATTACAGCATTGTACAATTCACATCTGGTACTGTAGGTGCTCTGCAGATGTGCGGAAAGAAAATAGTTTAAACTACAAGAAAGTCCCTCCCACTCACTATGCACGCAAAATATAACTTATTTATTGTGCTGATGTTTCGACCTTTCCACCTTCGTTAGAACATTAGCATAATAAATAAGTGATGCTTTGTGAACTCCTGTGTGCAGGAGTTTCTAGTCATTTTTTAAATTAGAGCATGACACAGAGAACAAAATAACACAAGGTTCAACATGGGGTTCAACATAGGGTTCAACATGGTTTTCTCCTGGATGCAAACACTTATTTTCGGAATAAGGTGGGTAACTGAGTTTAAAAGTGGTGGAAATCCAACACATCTACGTATACAGTATCTCTACTCATACAGATATTATGATATTAGAACTACAGTACTTTACAGTTCTATGGGCCAAATATCTATGCCACGTTTTCTCAGCCTCAGATATGTGAAACAAAACTAGCGAAAGGGAGCGTTATTCGGGTGGATTCTAGGATGGCGATATTGTATAGGATAGGGATAGCGAGGATCCTCTGGTGAAGCTGCCATCATTCATCCAGCTGTGATGTCATCATGCCACGTGGTGTCTGGTATTAAAAGCCAATCCCATCCATTATGTTGATATTCATTATATAGCTGACTGACAGCTTATTCAGGGAGGATGACACCTTACCAAGATGAACTGCCTCAGGCGTCTGGAGAGCACAGGGCCAGACAGGAACTCAAGTCTCACCGACGCACGCACGCAAGCACACACACCTCCCCTCAGACTCCACCCTCCCACAGCCCAGTTTCAATGCAGACGTCAGCCTCATGTCAACGTCTCCTGACAGACAGAGCAGCTTGATTTGACTCCAGCTCAGTGCCCTTCACCAGACTACAGTCCAGCCCACTGGATGCCCTTCCCAGCCTGGTTGGTAACATGGCATTCCCATCAGGGAGCTGCTGTTGTGTGTGTGTGAACTGTGAAGGACTTGTATTAAAACCTCTGTCTGACAGTTTTATCCAAGTGTGTCTGTTCTCATTTCAGTAATTCTTCTAGGCTCCTTTTAACATTGTAGAACTAATGTAATACTTTCAAATGATCAGTATAACAGAATTGGAGAGATTGGGTAAACCAGACAGCCAAGTGGTAATCAACATTGGTTTTGGCGGTGTGTGTGTGTAAATATGGGACAATCATCTTTTTTACATCGGTGGTGTCCAATTCCACCACCTAGGGGTTTCATGGATCAGATGTAATGACTTCCGAGGCCAGCATGCATCCCATCTGTAATGACACGCCACAAGCCTGGATTATCAGACATGAACCAAAGAGCAGAAAACATGTTCAATATGATCCCCATCATGTGGATCCCCAGTGACCTTCCCTATCGCTTCACACCAGGAGGAACGGAAAATATGCTAAAAGTATGTGGACACCCTTCAAGTTAGTGGATTCTGCTATTTCAGCTACACCCGTTGCTGACAGGTGTATAAAATCAAGCACACAGCCATGCAATCTCCATAGACAAACATTGGCAGTAGAATGGCCTTACTGAAGAGCTCAGTGACTTTCAACGTGGCACCGTTATAGGATGCCACCTTTCCAACAAGTCAGTTCGTCCAATTTATGCCCTGCTAGAGCTGCCCCGGTCAACTGTAAGTGCTGTTATTGTGAAGTGGAAACTTCAACAACAGCTCAGCCGCAAAGTGGTAGGCCACACAAGCTCACAGAACAGGACCGTCGAGTGCTGAAGCGCATAGCACAAAAATAATTGTCTGTCCTCGGTAGCAACACTTTCTACCGAGTTCCAAACTGCCTCTGGAAGCAACGTCAGCACAAGAACTGTTCATCGGGAGATTCATGAAATGGATTTCCATGGCCAAGCAGCCGCATACAAGCCTAAAATCACTATACACAATGCCAAGCGTCGGCTGGAGTGGTGTAAAGCTTGCCGCCATTGGACTCTGGAGCAGTGAAAACGCGTTCTCTGGAGTGATGAATCCCGCTTCACCATCAGGCAGTCCGATGGACAAATCTGGGTTTGGCGGATACCAGGAGAATGCTACCTGCCCCAATGTATAATGCCAACTGTAAAGTTTGGTGGAGGAGGAATAATGGTCTGGGGCTGTTTTTCATGGTTTGGGCTAGTCCCCTTAGTTCCAGTGCAGTTAAATCTTAACGCTACAGCATACAATGACATTCTAGATGATTCTGTGCTTCCAACTTTGTGGCAACAGTTTGGGGAAGGCCCTTTCCTGTTTCAGCATGACAATGCCCCCGTGCACAAAACGAGGTCCATACAGAAATGGTTTATCGAGATCGGTGTGGAAGAACTTGACTGGCCTGCACAGAGCCCTGACCTCAACCCCAACGAACACTTTTGGGAGGAATTGGAATGCCGACTGTGAGCTAGGCCTAATCGCCCAACATCAGTGCCCGACCTCTATAATGCTCTTGTGGCTGAATGGAAGCATGTCCCCGCAGCAATGTTTCAACATCTAGGGTAAGCCTTCCCAGAAGTGGAGGCTGTTATAGCAGCAAAGGGGGGACCAACTTCATATTAATGCCCATGATTTCTGTATGAGACGTTCGACAAGCAGTTGTCCACATACTTATGTATTTTTGGTATATCAGATTGTTCTGGCAATTCTCACATAGAAATGTTGTAGCTTTTTTTACACAGATTTTGCAGGGGAAATCAAGATTAAAGTGGTGAATTTGGGCCCTTTTCAGACCTATAGATGTCTTCTGTAAGACCCTATGATCTGTGAACCATGCATGATACAGACAATATCTTGATGTCATTATCTTCCTTATAGTGTGCTCTATAATATAGAGTAACTGTTGATTTTGAAGTACAATTTTTCCCATTCATTTATTCAACATAAGAAATATGAACATTAATATCTCAAAACTACCCTTATAGATTTTGTTCATTTTAAGACATAGCATTTGGAACCACATATCAGTTAAATTGGTACAGCATTCTCACTAACGGGTGCAACAAATATGGCCACGTACAAGGCACTCCTCAAAAATAGGTTAATGAGCCAACGATTATTTCCCTCCCACAACATTTTTCCACAATTCACCATCATTTACAGAATGCAGCAGTAAATATACAGCAAAACAGCAACATAGTATTTTATTGTTAAAATATATTGTACTAAAATTACAGCAATTTTGCTAACAGTGAATATGTAATTATATATTACAGCATACCAATGAATATTAGGGGGTTTTGTAGAGCCCTTAAGAAAGGCTTCTAAGCTGGCAGTGATTACAGGGCAAAACAGATCAAAAGGACATGGCTAAACATGGTTTGAGATTGCTTCAACTCTGATCTGTCCCCTATACACATTACATTGTTAGGGAACTACTACCACATTTCAGTTAAATTGGTACAGCACTCTCACTAACAGGTGCAGCAAATACGTATAGCCTCTTACAAGACAAGCCCCAAAATGTTTAAATGAGCCAAAAAGATACAGTATGGTACTGTAGTCTGTGGGGTGTTATTGAATTACAGTTCATTACTGGCAGTATAGTAGCCAGTAAATGACTGTAGATTTACAGGATACACAACTAACTGCATTCTCACTAACGGGTGCAACAAATATAGCCTCTTACAAGGCACGCCTCAAAATGTGTTAATGAGCCAGAGTCTTTCTCTGCCCACATTTTCCCACTATGCACCATAATTCCCAGTATGCTACTGTAAATATACAGCAAAATTGCTGTAATTTTGCATCAGTGTAACGGAATGCCATTGAGCCCCCATAATGCATTGCTCTTTACAGTACTGCAATATAGAATTAGAATAGCTAACTGTAAATATTTTGCTGCAAATGTACAGCAATTTGTTACAGTGCAATGACGTACAGTATATCTCTTATACCTCACCAAAAAATTTAAAGAGACTATTCCCAATTTTACACAGATCCCATTGGGGATATTTTGAAACGCAAATGTTATGATACCAACCAGCATTTTCACATTGTGGATTACCACTTCTCATTAGGAGGAGTTGTCCTACGGATGGAGAATGTCATCCACATGCAGATGCCTCCTTAAACCCCTAAACACAGCTATTAAAAGTATCAGCTCGGATCCACAGCCCTCCACCCACCCTTGCATCCTCTCTGTCAGCAACTCCCCCCTTACCTTTCCTCCACTCCCTCCCACTATCCTCCCTTATTCTACTTCTCTCTATGGGCCAGGGGATCAGGGCCTTAATAACTAACAGGTTGATGTGAAACCCGACCAAACACTCACACGTCCCAATGTATGGAGCATGCAACACCCCCACCAGGGCCAAGTGTATCCGGACCACTGTAGTAGTGTGGTGAATTAATTTGACTAGGAACCAGCATGCAGAGTCAGGAAATGGGGTATCGAGTCAGTTGCACAACTGAATGCATTCCACTGAAATGGGTCTTCCTCATTTAACCCAACCCCTCGGAATCAGAGAGGTGCCGGGGGGGCTGCCTTAATCAACTTCCACATCATCAGAACCCAGGGAGCAGTTGTTATTGAGGGTTAACTGCCTTGCTCAAGGGCAGAACAACCGATTTTTCCACCTTGTCAGATCAGGGATTCAAACCAGCGACCTTTCGGTTACTGGCCCCACTCTCTTAA
The DNA here is from genome assembly GCA_003317085.1 of Hucho hucho. Taxonomy (NCBI): domain Eukaryota; kingdom Metazoa; phylum Chordata; class Actinopteri; order Salmoniformes; family Salmonidae; genus Hucho; species Hucho hucho. The sequence continues at coordinate 1,122,676 of QNTS01000170.1, read as the reverse complement.
CCACCAGGCTGCCTTGGGGAAACTGAAAACGGTTTGCAGGTCTACACACTTCAGCTGTCATGGGAAAAAACTGAGGGATTAACATCTCATAGTGTGGATGACAGGAAGGGAGGGACAGGAGTCTGGAAGGAGGGAAAAAGCCAAGGGACACAGGGATGGAAGGAGGGAGGGATGGATGAGTATGCGCTCATGTCTGTGTGTGTGTGAGAGAGAAAGAGCCGTTAAATACTACAACCACCTAAAAGAAAGCAATTCCCAAACCTTCCATAACAAAGCCATCACCTACAGAGAAAGAAACCTGGAGAACAGTCCCCTAAGCAAGCTGGTCCTGGGGCTCTGTTCACAAACACAAACAGACCCCACAGAGCCCCAGGACAGCAACACTATTAGACCCAACAAAATAATGAGAAAATACAAAGATAATTACTTGACACATTGGAAAGAATTTACCAAAAAAACAGAGCAAACTAGAATGCTATTTGGCCCTAAACAGAGAGTACACAGTTGCAGAATACCTGACCACTGTGACTGACCCAAAATAAGGAAATCTTTGGCTATGTACACACTCAGTGAGCATAGCCTTGCTATTGAGAAAGGCCGCCAAAGGCAGACCTGGGTCTCAAGAGAAGACAGGCTATGTGCACACTGCCCACAAAATTAGGTGGAAACTGAGCTGCACTTCCTAACCTCCTGCCAAATGTATGACCATATTAGAGATACATATTTCCCTCAGATTACACAGACCAACAAAGAATTCGAAAACAAATCCAATTTTGATAAACTCCCATATCTATTGGGTGAAATACCACAGTGTACAATCACAGCAGCAAGATGTGTGACCTGTTGCCACAAGAAAAGGGCAACCAGTGAAGAACAAACACCATTGTAAATACAACCTATATTTATGTTTATTTATTTTCCCTTTCGTACTTTAACTATTTGCACATCATTACAACACTGTATATATACATTACATGACATTTGAAATGTCTTTATTATTTTGGAACTTTTGTAAGTGTAATGTTTACTGTTAATTTCTTAATGTTTATTTCACTTTTGTTTATTATCTATTTCACTTGCTTTGGCACTGTAAACATACGTTTCCCCATGCCAATAAAGCCCTTGAATTGAAATTAAAATAGAGAGAGAGAGAGATTTGTAACCTGTTGCCACAAGAAAAGGGCAACCAGTGAAGAACAAACACCATTGTAAATACAACCCATATTTATGTTTATTTATTTTCCCTTTTGTACTTTAACTATTTGCACATAATATGACAGTTGGAGTGTCTTTATTCTTTTGGAACTTTTGTGAGTGTAATGTTTACTGTTATTTTGTATTGCTCATTCCACTTTTGTTCATTATCATTGTTTCCCCATGCCAATAAAGCCCTTAAATTGAATTAAGGAGGGAGGTAGAGAGAGGCCCATGTGGTAGGTATTGTACCTGTCTGTATCTTGAATCCCCTTGATTGTTCAGCAGCAGCACAGTGAGGTCATGGATACACATGGAACACAAATACCTATTTCCTTTAACGTTGATTTAACTAGGCAAGCCAGTTAAGAACAAATTCTTATTTACAATGACGGCCTACCCCGGCCAAACCTGGACAACACTGGGCCAATTGTGCGCTGCCCTATGGGACTCCCAATCCCGTCCGGATGTGATATAGCCTGGATTTGAACTAGGGACTGTAGTGACGCCTCTTGCACTGAAATGCAGTGCCTTAGACCGCTGCGCCACTCGGGAGCCCCAATTAAGGGAGTTGGAGTGCATTAAATCTTAACGGCTCGTGGATTACATAAATCACTCATCCCACTTCCTGTGTGTGTGTGTATGTGCACACATACCTGCACTGGGCTCCCGGGCCCTCTATGCTTCCTCCATTATCTCTGCCTGTAAAATGAGTCAACTAATTAAGCCTGTATTTCGAGCCAATTAGTAGACGGCTGACATCCTCCTCTCAGTGAGTAACAGGAAGTCACATCCCTCTTCAGCTCTCCCCTGTAACTCCCTTTTACATTACAATCTCTTTATTAATTTGCATGTGTGCAGTGGTGGCTCTAGCTTGTATGGCTCCCTTGGCGAACCCCCCCTCCAACAAACAAAAAAGCACCATTCTGCATAAACTGTCCTTTTTATTCAGACATTTGGAACAACACAAATAAATAATAATAACATTTAAAACTATATAAATATAAATATATATACAAAAATAAGATTCATAAATTTAAAAAAAGAAGTAACAAAGTCAAATAGAAACAAATTGTAGTATATAAATACAAATAAAAAAGAGAATGGAATTATTACTCTATAACCCTATTGCTAACAAAAACACAAATAAAACTAAATTGCACAAATCCTATATCACACAAATACACAAATAGAATAACACACTTATAAAGAAGAGAACCTGATTATTACACTATTGCACTTCAAACAAGAAACACAAACTAAATTGCACAACTAATTGCATTACTAATTGCATTAGTACTGTACAAAGTTAGAGGTGCGCTATTTAATAGATTCCCCCGCTCCCCCTACCTCGGGCTTCCAGCGGGGAGACCTGAGGTCAACCTACCCCCGCCCCCTCCCTATCTCGTACTTCTGAGTGGGAGACCTTCCCAGGCAGTAGCCTGCCTAGCTCACAAACTAGAATCAGGGCGCCCACTCCGACAAGGTTAATTGACCCACAGTCCCACACGGTGACGTTATATAATTGACGTGACGTGCAAATCAGCGATAGAAAACTGATTGTGCAAATGTCACCATTAGGAATATATTACTATTATTATTATTTATTGATTGATTTATTTGTGCAGGCGCCCCATGCTGCCCCCGGGCAAGATGCCGCCCTGGGCGGGTGCCCATGTCTCCTATGCCTAAATCCGCCACTGCGTGTGTGTGTGTGTGTGTGTAAGACTCTGTGACTCTTCATTAGGGCCCAGGCAGGATGCTGCTGCTGCCACTACTTGGTCTAGTAATAAAGAGGGAAAGTGTTCTACACAGGTGTTGAGAAAGAGAGGAGAGTGTCACTATTAATGGAGTTTCTCACCTGTTTTTCATTTGTGTGATTTGTTGAAGTTGTTCGACTTCACTCCGGAGACAACATTTAACAGTTGTATTTCTTAATGTTTGGATTTGGAACAGTCAAAAGCTGGAAAACAAAGCTTGGCAGAGTTTTGCACACAATTTGATCATAACCTCAACATCAATACTTGTGATGACCCCTGCTGGTTTGTATGTGGAAGTATTTATTAAAAGTACAGTGAGTGCAGTGAGTATTGTGTGTATATGTAATGCATTCCTTAACACCCCCCAGATGTGAGCTGTAACCCTAATAAAGTCTAACACAACAAACTCATGTCGGGACAGGAAAATAGAGTAACTAACCCATGCCTGTTCTGATAAAAATAATAGGGCATCTAGACCCTGGGGATGCCTTGCTTGACCAGACCCTCCTTCCTTGCTCCTGGCCTGCCCTGCCTCTTCCACCAACTCATTTGTTTTTATGGACAGAAAAGAGCAGAAGCTCTGAGCTGTCCGATCATGCACATTGTCTATTGTCCCGGCAGCGAGTATTTACATTTCTACAGTCTAACAGGAGGTTTTGATTGATAATCGATAGTGTCAGTTAAAAAAAATATATATTATAGCACAAACCTCTGAGATACCTGTGTATTTTTAAATTAACCAGAGATAATCAGTTATTTCCAAATATTTCGCCTATTCTAATTCCAAACCACAGGTGGTGCCCTCAGCCAACGGTGTGATGTTGTACCGCAGAAGAAGAAAGAGTGACGTAATACGTAGAAAAAAATAGAGGCCATGGTCGAAGTGGATTGTAAACACATCAACTGTACCAATTGTAACTCTCTTTATTATCAACAAAACATGTGGTCGGATGTGTCAGCAATGCAGGGTGGTTACAAGATGTTTATGTTCAACTTTCAGGTTGATATTCTCGGCGGAGAGAAACGAGGGCGAGCGTCCAAGCGAGGAATACAAACGAATCGGTAAGACCATACAGCTAGCTAGCTAGGCAGTTTACCATATGAATGAAGGAGCAAACTCTCATTTAAACTGTACTCTACTGGTTATCCACTTGGTTCGTCCTTGGACATTTGAGACGAAATATATATACATGAAACGAAATATATACATTAAACAATTAATTATACAGGACGTATATTCATTACGGAAACCGTTCAACGTTTAAGAACCAAACGTTGTAAACGAAACGGGGCGGGACCTACCGGAGTTTGTCAAATAGAATAGAAACACTTATTTGCGTTTCCGTTTGGAGAAAACTGTTTCAAAACATGTTGGAACAGAATCTGCGTAATGGTTAGCGTAAACATACCTATTATAGTAAACCCACTTACATTTTTTTATTTAAAAAAATTAACGTTTTCTGCTGTTTCATGTTTCAACCAATTAATCTATTTGTTATATTTTTGCGTTGGGGCTCGCGAGTTAACAACCGGCTGTGATTGGGAGTCCCATAGGGCGAAGCACAATTGGCCCAGGGTCGGACGGGTTAGGGTTTGGTTGCGGTAGGCCGTCATTGTAATTAAGAATTTCTTCTTAACTGACTTGCCTAGTTTAATAAAAAAATACATGTATCCGTAACAGTTTTTTTTTTTATTGTAAGCCAATCTTATGTTTTATTATTAAGTTATTGACAGTTATGTGTAAGTTCCCACTAGTGGCCAATTTCAAAGTTGCAAAAAAACGTTGAGGCGACCATCAGATAAACACATTTTCCAGATATTTTTTGTATCTGGAAAGTAATCATATTTTATGTCAAATTAAGAGATTCATGTGCTGGTATATGCACATGATAGCATATTTTATGTGCATTAATTGCTATTTCTTGCCAATTTTTTTTTTTTTTAATGTATGCTATCAGTCGTGCCTGCATGTCACATTCACACAGTAGCAACCTAACTTGGTGAACTACAAGATAATAGATTCTGGCCATTCACAGTTTACATAATTTAATGAATTTTGCTTCATTTTACTGTGAAATTAACCTTACATTGTTATACATAGATGCCATTTTTGTAAATACAGAATGTAAATTACAATAAATAAAAATTGTTCAACGTTGCATAAAATTGTAGTCTAAAGTGTATATTTATACCCCAAACCATTGGTTTCCAAATATTTCATGAGTAGGCTTTGCTAGTCATTCTTTTTCACCATAAATCACTGTTCCAATTAAACCCAGTATGCACCTATTAAGCCCAGTTGGCATTGAAACACATGGAGACAGTGTGCTGATATCCCTAATATTCAATGAACATGAGCATAAATATACTGAACAAAAATATAAACGCAGCATGCAACAATTTTACTGAGGTACAGTTCATATAAGGAAATCAGTCAATTTAAATAAATAAATGAGGCCTAATCTATGGATTTCACATGACTGGGCAGGGGCACAGCCATGGGTGTGCCTGGGAGGGTATAGGCCCACCCACTGGGGAGCCAGGCCCAGCCAATTAGAATGAGTTTTTCCCCACAAAAGGGCTTTGTTACAAACACCTCAGTTTCATCAGCTGTCTAGGTGGCTGGTCTCAGATGGTCCCACAGGTGAAGAAGCTGGATGTGGAGGTCCTGGGCTGGCGTGGTTACACATGGTCTGCGGTTGTGAGGCCGGTTGGACGTACTGCCAAATTCTCTAAAACGACTTTGAAAGTTGCTTATGGTAGATAAGTTAACATTACATTCTCTGGCAACAGCTCTGGTGGACATTCCTGCAGTCAGCATGCCAATTGCACGCTCCCTCAACTTGAGACATCTGTGGCCAATGTTCCCTAAAAAAATGTCACCAAGGCTGTACCCCCTTTAAGTTACAGTTTTAACAGTGGCCAAGTAGGCAACTGTGGCTATTTGATCATAATGTAGGCATTCCATCAAAAACAATGGAAATAGCTGTTCTATCATTAAGCCTACAGTAGCAGCCAATGTGGGGTGTTCAATGTAAACCTACATTCCATGACACTTTGAAAAAACATGCAGGGCTTGACATTAACCTGTTTATCCACTTGTCCTTCAGACAAGGAGGTGACTGAAATGCTGTTGTGTTGTTTGATGCAAGAAACCACTTTACAAAATAAAATGCATCATTATTCTCATACCATTATTACAGAGAATCACACAAATGATGCTTCCCTCTGCCTATTGGTTACTTAGCATATTCAAGCCTGTGTCAAAATACAACACTGGCCCTTTAAGACAAAAAAAAGCTCTACCTGACTCACTTTTCAAAGATGTCTAGAAATCTACACGTTTTGTGCTCTTGTAGGAACTGCCTACTTCAGCTCTGATTGTTTATGCCGCACTGGGCTGTGTCGTGCATGTCAATTCAATAGAATCCTACTCCGATGCATTCTGCCTACATCAAAATCTCTTGCATAGTTTGTTTTGTTTCCGTATGTTACATTGTAAGTGGCTAATATTGCGTTGATTCGATCACAATTGCCACAGTAAAGGGAAACGTTGATAGTGTTAACAGGGAAAACTCTAGATCAGTGGTCAGAAAAGATCACTTTCTGAGTCAAAATGCAAGCTGTGATCTACCGCTCAGTTTTTATTAACATGACTTAAAAACCGTAAAGCCTATGCAACATGAACCAATTAAAAACAGTTCTGTAGCAATGAGGTTTGTACAGTAAACTATAGGCCCAATACATTATCACCACATATTAGCTTTGCTTCAATTGCGTTGTTTTAAATTATATTTCAACAATGTAGGTAGGCTATATGATCACACTGGTAATAGATCGAGAAGAAGAAGACCAGGGTTGAGGGATATCAGTGATAGAAGACCTACAAGTGGTCAACAAAAATGCAATCAAATGAGGGACAAGAAGATGACTATTGGGCGACCACTCATGCCCTTTTGGGTGGGGGCATTGTCATATTGTTGTCCTTCATTCATCCAGGTGATTTCAATTTTTTTGGTCCACCTCCTGTACCTTTTGTAATACACAGTAGAGAGGGAGATTTGAAACTGTCTTCGGATAGGCTTAAGGAAGACAAGTTGGGACTCATTAACAAGATTAGCAGTACCTCAAATGTAATTAAGCTTTCAGATAATTCATTGAACGTTGTGTGTATTATGGTCTTTTGAGCACTGCTTCTTATCGACAGAGGGCCATTGTGGGCGCAGGGTCGTGTTCTATCCAAGCAATAACACACCTGATTCAACTAATCATGTCTTGATTGAAGTCTATGATAAGTTGATTAGTTGAATCAGGTGTGTATTGGTTGGCAAGAACAAAAGCCTAAGTCCATATTTGATCTCTGTGGATACTATTGGACACACACCTGTTATGAGTGCTACTTTCATGATGAATAGTATGGATATGTTTATTCTTAATTACTTTAGGGGTGATTGATATAATTAAAATATATTATTTAAGCGGTGGGCTTATTTGGAACCCCCGCTGGGCTTAAAGGATACACTCGGTACCCATTAAGCCCAGTCTGGACTTTTCACTTATTTTATCAAATATTTAAATATCTTATCAAAACATTTTGTAAGTAAAGTCATAAAAATTCACGAGAGATTAATCTTTCATTTTATCTCCACTTTTCTTACAAAAATTAGGGCACTATATTATAGAAATGTCTAAACTTAGATTTTGTTGGGCTTATAGGTAAACTTACCCTACACCCCGGGTCTTTGTGTGGCTCTCACACCTGACGCATGCGTACATGGTTTTGAGCATGGTCAGGTCAATTTGATTTTTAGTATTTAAAAAAAAAAATTATAATAATTCAACATTTACTTTACATGTTGTGGCCCTGTGTGTCAATTCCAGCTGGGAGTATGGCGACAAATGGAGAGGAGGCGAGTGGAGGAGAGGATGGGTCGGAGTCCGAGGTGGCTGAGCTTCGCCAGAAAGTAGAGTCGCTACAGAAACAACTGAAAAGCTGCAGAAAAGAACTGACCACATTACAGAAACAACTGACCAAATTACAGAAACAACTGAACAAGTCTGAGAGGCTTCAGAAGAACACAGAAGGCTACAACGAAGACTTGAGGAAACAGGTAGGCTAGCTGCCAAGAACAATCTAGCCATCATTGAACAAGTCTGGCAAATTTACAAGTGACACTTATTGTTTTTTCTTTGTCGTGATTTGATACAATAGTTCGACAGGCTGAGTACAGAGATTCATGAACGAAAGACGAAGGCGAAAGCGAAAGCTGAAGCTGAGACACAGACAGCAGAATATACCTGGTCAGAAACTGGTGAGCAATCATTGTGTTTGGATGGTTGTAAAATGAACACATTATTTCCCAGGACCAGCAGTTTGTGATTGATTTAGTTGGTTTTTATGTTGCTCCTCTCACATATACAGATAGGCTGACCCTTGTCTGTGTGATTTCCAGATTATTACAACTACTACTATGGAGGATGCTACTACCACGGTGATGGTGTGGCAACAGACACCCAGGGGATTGTGATGGCAGAGGGGCAGGAAGCCACTGATGCCTCAGAGATGACAGCTGCAGAATCAACCAATGACACAGCTACATATATGGTTACAGACACAATGACAGACACAGCCACAGGGACAGTTACAGAGGTGTCTGTAGAGGGTGGTATTGCTGCTGCTCAACCAGAGGTGAGTTTGAATACCATTCCCTCCACTCGTTCTGTTCTGACTGAGGACAGTGAGGGCTCTTGTCTTCCAAAATAATCTTTATTTAAAGCACTCATTTCCCTAATACAGGACCACAATCTATTTGGTGGGGCACAAGAAATAAATGTTTTAGGTTGATGACAGTGCAAAAACATGGTTTGGGAACTTTACTTTCTTTACTTGTGTTTGTTCCAGCAAGAGGTGGATGCAGGCTCTATAGCTGACATGCTGAGAGCCACTGCTGAGCAGGCCATGACACAGACTGGCTTTGTGTTTGATGAGACCACCGGGATGTACTACGACCACAGCACTGGCTTCTACTACGACTCGGTACTAAACCGCACACACCATTACTATGCCATTATGTAGCAGTCTTTTTAATTGCGTCACTTTCTCCCTCCCCTAGGCCAGTCAGTTGTACTATGATAACAACACAGGAATGTACTACTATTACGATGCAGAGAGTGGCAAGTACCAGTTCCACTCCAGGATAGAGGTCCCTACTGTACAGCCTGTCTCAGAGACCAGCCAGGAGAAAAGGAGCCTGGACAAGAAAGGCAAGAAGTGGAAGAAAGTTCCACCGAAAGCCTCTCGTCAGGATGATAAGGTAGGTGACTATACTAGAGATAAAGCGGAAACGCTACAAGAGAATTACAGCAAGTTCTGGATTTATGTTCTTTTTAAATAATGATTGAGAAGGGGTAATTGTTTTAACTAGCTACATATTTCTCATTGTTGTGTAAAACTGACCTGTTATCCATACTGTTTGGGATTTGTGCTCATTGGCTGACCTGAGACATGAGGCTCCTGAGGCATCTCACCTTCAGAAGTTTAGTGATTTGTAATGGACTTCTTAAGATTAATTTCAACGTTTTAGAATTTCTGCAGCTATAGTCTTGGTTATTTATCCTGCAGAGTCTACTACATTTTTGTCAGGTACAGAGTTTTAGCTATTGCTCGCTGCCTTTTTAGTTGACTGAATGCTATTCCTCTGGTCGTAGGTAGAAGACGTGACTAACTCACTGACTAACATGGAAGATTTCCTATTTCTGGAACTCAGTTTCTCGTAGAGATACACTTTTTACACTCCTCACATCAAGCTGTTCTTTAACAGCAGACAGCAGAAAGACCCAATGCAGACATGATGTATAGCTACACCGCTCTAGTGCAACAAAAGGGCAGGTTTCAGAGCTCAGGGATGTGGCTGCTTGGACTGGTCAAGAGGGTGTTTTTGAGGATCACTTTCATTGTGTTGCAGCTTGAGTCAATAAATTGACTGTGAATGCAGTATAGGCCTACTGTCTTTGAAAACGGAGACCCATATATCCAAAAATGATCCCTAAACAATGCGGGGAGGTTCCGATGCAGAGCCCACTGTCCAAATTCCTAGAAAGCCTTGTGTCCCATTTCTGCCAATTTAGTTCTCTGGAAATGCTTCAGGTGAATCCTCCCTTCTGATTGGTTGCATGTCTGCTCACAGGGCCTTGTAAAGGAGCTCGAGTTTGAGGAGTGGATCGAGCGGCGAATCCCCAAGAGGGGAGTGGCCTCACGCAGGCAGAGGGGGCGGTCTGTCACTCCAGACGCTCCTCCACAGAAGAAAAGCTCTTCAAAGACTCGCCGGGCGAAGAGCGCCGAACGCTCGCTAAAGAGGAAGAAGAGGAAAAACTGGTCGCGCTCTGATGATAAGAGCAGCTCGAGGAGGAAGAAGGCTAAGTCAGACAGACGCGGCAGCAAGGAGGAGGCAGCTGCGTCACGGAGTGTTAGCTTGCGTGGGAACAGCGAGCCTGAGGAGGGGGAGATCACAGAGTCGGAGGGAGAATGGAAGTCTACCTCTTCCTCCTCCTCTTCCCCCCCTCCTTCCACCAAAGACGGCTCAGAGTCGGAGATGGAGAGTCAGGAAGGTGAGGAGAGGATGGAGTTATTCAGCCTGTCAACTTTTTCTCACAGTAGCTTTCTATGCACTTTTCACTGGGGTTTCTTAAGAGGTGAAGGCAGAATGAAACAAAGCACTTTGTGTTAAAAGTCCAACACCACCTGATATTTGTTCATCGGTCTTCCTCAATGTTTCCTGTAGTTAAAATCTTGCTCATTATAATTGTCATGGGTATGTGATATTGTGTGCGCGTTCTGTCCCTAGTAGCTGAGGAGGTGTGGCCGCCCTGTGTGAGGGTGACAGTGGTCAAATCTCCTGTGTTACAGACAGGAACACTCTTCATCATCACAGCTGACTCTCCAGCCACCATTGGCAGGTCAGTACAGCACTACAGTCTGGGAGATTCTCAATTGGGAAAAAGTCTGTCCTCTCCTCAACTACTCCATCCTTTCTCCTCCGTGACACAGAAACTGATAAGTGGTCGAGGAGAGTGTCAATTCGTTAGTAGGTGAACGAAGGACTCTGATCCCCTCCTCGATTACCTACTTTGACAGCGGATAGTGGTTTAAAATACGTCACACCCACTTTGAATCAGCTGTTTTCTCGAGGGAGAAAAACATGCACACATTTAAAAACGATACGCCACTTCTCCTTTAATCTACGCGTTTTTATCACTTTACACATTTAGTTTGAGATTCCACCACTGTAAACGTCATTTGCCTGATGACCCGCGAGTGGAGAAGGAGTCTTATTTTTTCAGAGTTTCCTCCGCTCTTCGATTACCTTTGACCTTTTTCAAGAAGAGGTGAGGACGGAGAAGAGGAAGCAAACAACTAATTATTTTGATTGAATAGGCCAATGAGTGGTCAGTTCAACAATTTCATCACAAGGGGGAGATGAGAGCTCAGATCAACACTTCTGAAATTGAAGTTGAAACTACCTGTGGCATTTTGAAGTACTGTTTTAACATAATTCTATATTTTCAGGGAAAAGGATATGAACCATGCCATCAGATTATCTGAAATGGGAGTCAGTAAGGTATGGCAACATATTTAATTGATTTGTTTGATTCTGCTGCATGCATTACAGGAAATCTGCAGCGGTTCAAATTAGATGTGAATGGTATTGATGGGTTCTATATACAGTACCAGTCAAAGGTTTGGACATCTACTTATTCCAAGGTTTTTCTACATTGTAGAATAATAGTAAAGACATCAAAACTATGAAATAACACATATGGAATCATGTAGTAACCAGAAAAGTGTTAAACAAATCTAAATATATTTGAGATTCTTCAAAGTAGCCACCCTTTGCACACTCTTGGCATTCTGTCAACCAGTCAGCTTCATGAGGAATGCTTTTCAAACAGTCTTGAAGGAGTTCCCACATATGCTGAGCACTTGTTGGCTGCTTTTCCTTCACTCTGCGGTCCAACTCAACCCAAACCATCTCAATTGGGTTAAGGTCGAGGGATAAAAAAAAAAAATATATATAAATATATATAACTAGGCAAGTCAGTTAAGAACAAATTCTTATTTTACAATGATGGCCTACCCAGGCCAAACCCTCCCCTAACCCGGACGACACTGGGCCAATTGTGCGCCGCCCTAGGGGACTCCCGGTTGTGATGCAGCCTGGGTTCGAACCAGGGTCTGTAGTGACGCCTCTAGCACTGAGATGCAGTGCCTTAGACTGCTGCACCACCCGATTGTGGAGGCCAGGTCATCTGATGCAGCACTCCATCACTCTCCTTGGTCAAATAGCCCTTACACAACCTAGAGGTATGTTTTGGGTCATTGTCCTGTTGAAAAACAAATGGTAGTCCCACTAAGCACAAACCAGATGGGATGCCATATCGCTGCAGAATGTTGTGGTAGCCATGCTGGTTAAGTGTGCCTTGATATAAGTCACCAACCGTGTCACCAGCAAAGTACCATCACACCTCCTCTTCCATGCTTCACGGTGGGAACCACGCATGCTGAGATCATCCGTTCACCTATCATCCGTTCACCTACCAAAAATCTCAAATTTGGACTCATCAGACCAAAGGACAGATTTCCACCGGTCTAATGTCCATTGTTCGTGTTTCTTGGCCCATGCAAGTCGTATCCTTTAGTAGTGGTTTCTTTGCAGCAATTTGACCATGAAGGCCTGATTCACGCAGTCTCCTCTGAACAGTTGATGTTGAGATGTGGCTGTTACTTGAACTCTGAAGCATTTATTTAGGCTGAAATCTGAGGTGCAGTTAACTCTAATGAACGTATCCTCTGCAGCAGAGGTAACTCTGGGTCTTCCTTTCCTGTGGCGGTCCTGATGAGAGACAGTTTCGTCATAGTGCTTGATGGTTTTTCCGACTGCCCTTGAAGAAACTTTCAAAGTTCTTGAAATGTGCTGCATTGACTGACCTTCATGTCTTAAAGTAATGATGGACTGTTCTCTTTGCTGCTTTGAGCTGTTCTTGCCATAATATGGACTTGGTCTTTTACCAAATAGGGCTATCTTCTGTATACCACCCTTACCTTGTCACAACCCAACTGATTGGCTCAAACGCATTAAGGAATTGAGAAGGAAAGAAATTCCACAAAATTAACAGGCACACCTGTTAATTGAATTGCATTCCAGGTGAGTTTGAGAGAATGCCAAGTGTGAAAAGTTGTCAAGGCAAAGGGTGGCCACTTTTTGAATAATCTTTTTAACACTTTTTTTGGTTACTACATGATTCCATATGTGTTATTTCATAGTTCTGATGTCTTCACTATTATTCTACAATGTAGAAAATAGTAAAAATAAAGAAAAATCCTGGAATGAGTAGGTGTCAACTTATTTTAAACATTTCCATCCCAGTTTCATGCAGAGGTGTACTTTGACCAGGACCAACAGTGCTACATGCTAGTGGACCAGGGAAGCCAGAACGGAACTGTCCTCAATGGCAACCGAATCCTACAGGTGGGTCAGACACACACACACACCTTGGTTGGAAAGTGAGGTAGTAACAGTATTGTTTTCACTGCCCTTAGCCCAAAGCTAAGTGTGACCCTTGCCCTCTGACCCATGGGGATGAAGTGAAGATGGGAGAGACTGTTCTGTCCTTCCACATCCACTCTGGGACAGACACCTGTGACGGCTGTGAACCTGGACAGGTCATGGCTCACCTCGGCAAACACCAGAGAAACCAGCCGGTACAGACAGGTGCAGAACACAGCTGAAGAATTTGTGTAAATAAATGTGTTGCATCCATCTCTGTATGTTGTCTGTATAAGCCTGATGTAATGCTCACACACCTAGCTACCCATGCCCCACACAGCATGGTTATTAGTGTAACTAATGCTACAGCCCAGTTTATAACTTTCCGGGTGTGTCGTTCCTCAGGTCCAGTTCCAACCAAAGAGGACAAGGAGCTGCTCAGACAGAAAGAACTGAAACAGATGAAGGTCAAATATGGCCTGAAGGTAAGTGACTGGTTCATCCACCACCACTACAACTTAATCTGTTGTCCCCTTCTTCTGTTATGTTAATCTGTGATTAATAATTCCCATTGGCAAAGACATTTTCAACAAAGGATTACCAATCAGATCCTGCCTTGCCTTCTCTGCGTATACAGTACAAAGATGTTATCTGACAGAGGTTTTCATCCCATTTAAACTGTTCTGTTTTTGCTCGTCTCACATCTTGTTGACATGTACATTGCAAGAGACTGAGCGGTCCCATAGCTTATTAACCTTCTTTCCTTGTCACTAACAGCAGTTAGTATGATATTACTATGTGTGTGTGTATATAACTGTGTTTAGTAAGTGTCTCCCTCTGTCCCAACAGAGCACTGAGTATGAGGAGACCAAAGCCCTGAGAAACCCCCGGTATGTTGACAGGGCCGAGTCTCGTCGTAAGACCGTGGGCAGCGAGGGAGCCTTCCAACGTGACGACGCACCCGCCTCCGTTCACGTGTACGTGGTAATCTGATTGGTTCAGTTGATGGCAAGTGTGTGTGTGTGCACATAATGTGTGTGTAAGTAGAAAGACCAGGATGTGGTAACTACTAGTTATGAGCCCCTGTTTCCCTCCTGGTACAGTGAGATCAGTGAAGTCAACAAGGGAAGGAAGATGCTGGAGAAGATGGGCTGGAAGAAAGGAGAAGGCCTGGGCAAAGATGGAGCCGGAATGAAAGACCCGGTAATCTTACCATTTTCCCTTTCTATTAGGATTTTCCTGTTTTCAGAGATGGGATTTTTCCTATTTTAACTAGGAATTCATAAATGGCTATATTTAAATTAACCAAACCTCAAACCAATATCCTCCACTTAATTTGTGTGGTTTCATCCCAGTTCTTTCCCACTTTGCTCACACATCTGATCAGTTTTTTCCACAATATTCCGGTTTTCCCAAAGATCCAGCTGAAGATCCGGAAGTCCCAGTCAGGTCTTGGGGCGGGAGCTGCTGTGTCGGTGGACGAGGCTGGGTCTCTGAGCAAGAACAAGACCCAGAGGAACTGGGAGAAGGCCAGGGAGAGGTTTAATGACACCTGCCAGCCAGACACACCCACAGTCAAGAAGGAGCAAGGCCTGGTGACCAAACCCTGGGTTAAAGGAGAAGTGACTGAATGACATACTAGCCCAATGTTTCTCAACCGTTCTAGTCTGTATCTCAGAAAGGCCGGTCACCCAATCCACCATGGAGAAGTGAGTAGTTGACTGGACACAGACACACAGGGTGGCCTAGTTCCAATATATTTCCTGACTGAGTCCACTTCTTGGAATGAGAATGATGCTGGTACTCACTTAGATGTTATTCCAACTTGCACGAAAGTGGGATATCTCCATATTTCCAGTCCTTTTAGAATTGTGCAGTGTCAACCCTAAAGGTGTGGGGTTACAAATGGGCTAGGAGCGGAAGCAGAATTGGGTTCATAAAAATTCTGCACTGTATTTTTAAATTGTAAAAAATTAAGATGCTAAAGAACCTCCTTGTAAAGCAACTGTTTGTTTGTGGGCTGCCTGTGGAATCTATCAACTGTACAATCATGCCTAATAAATGTTGCTTTGATTTTGTCTGCAGTACAAGAGATGTCATTGTTGTAGGCCTGTATTTTATTTGAATAAATACGTTAGTTACCTGTACATGCACTTTTCCATGGCCATAACAAGCACCCACGTGAAACCCGCTGGCATTAGGACTGCACGGATGGACTCCTGTTGCCCGCCTGAAGCAGAGCCGAAAAAGTTCCTCAGAAGTTATAACCGTTTTTAAGATCGCCAATTTCTCGGGTCCTCCGCCATCCATCCGTCAACTCGATGGACAGCACGACCGACAACCGCGGATGCAGCTTCGCGCGTTTCTAGACAGGAATTATTCAACCCAACGTTTTACCACTCGTAAAGGACCTAACCCTGGTTCAAGACATGAGTCGGACTTCGACAGAAGAAAGTGAATTGTTCAATGGACCGCAAAAGGTAAGGCAACTGTAAACCGTTAATACTGATGAGAAAACAAGGTATCTTGCGCTTGAGTTGTAAATCCAGAAAACGTTATGGAAATAAATGTATGGATAGAGGTGCAGGCCAACTTGATTAGGTTATTTTTATTCAACCCATCAGGTATGCTGTGGAATTTTATAAAGGTTTACCACGAATGGCCATTGATAAGAAACGTTGCGGAATTGACCTATAAATACGTTTGGTGAATTTCAATGTGTACTGTTTTTATTATGTAAGGTTATTTATTTTCACTATAGATAGCAGCCGGTAGCCGTAAGGGCGCTGGTTCCAGTCCCCGAGCCGAAAAGGTGAACAATCTGTTGGTGTGTCCCATGATTGCTCCGGGTAGTAGCTTTGGATAAGAGCGTCTGCTAAATGACTCAACTGTAAACTGCCACCATATGCATAATTTACACAGGCTACTGGAAGCTCCATATAGATGTAATCTTTTATAATGGAAAGAATTGTTCCCCTTGAACTGATTTAGTGACAGACATTTTGGCTTACTCAATCGAGAAAGATGTATTTTATAACAGACGGTTCTGAACTGTAATTATTGGTGCAGAGAGGCGACCTTGCCGGCAGGGGGCAGCATTCGGAGTAAGGAAGGTGAGCCTACTGAAATGTGAATGAGTCTAGCAATAGACACTGAATGTTCCTTCCTGTTTTGTGCATATGCACTCAGGATACATGGTTGTATTATAAGGACACATTTCAAGGTCTTAATGTGTGGATGTAACCCCACTGTTACACTTTATAACCTGGTTATAATCAGATCATAAGACACAATTTGGTTCAAATCAGATTAAGGGAATCATGCAGTGTACAGCGTTTCCCCACTGTGCCAAGAATTTGATTGTTTTGTCCTTGGTACTGTTTGATTTACACTATGTCTAAGCTAGTTGCCAGGCAATAGGCACTTCATGCCTCAAAAACATCCAATGTTTTTTTCCCCCCTCTCTTTCTCTCTTTCAACGACTCTCAAGTCCCTGAACACTAACCATGTGTACAAAGCCAAACAAGTCAAGTCAGTAATAAATATCAAATGTGACCTTTGACTTTAAAGGTGCAGGCTATACTGTATCACCTACACACACACATATAGATAGCTTAGATTACCCAACACTTCCTCATCAATCAATTAATGATTGGATTTATGGAGTGTGTTTCCAGGAGCTCACAGTGGAAACTCTGTTTAGGTGGCCAACAGCTTTCCAGTAGTCCTAATTCAAATCAAATTGTATTGGTCAGGTACACATTTTGCAGATGTTATTGCGGGTGTAGCGAAATGTGCAATGTCAGAGTCCGGAATATGAATGTATATGTATATGATTGTGTGTATAGACATTATGGGCAGTATATGAATAGAAAAGGTGTGTATAGCAATAGTTACACAGGGTAAGACTTGACAAGAATACAGTACATACAGTGGGGAGAACAAGTATTTGATACACTGCCAATTTGCAGGTTTTCCCACTTACAAAGCATGTAGAAGTCTGTATCATAGGTACTCTTCAACTGTGAGTGACGGAATCTAAAACAAAAATCCAGAAAATCACATTGTATGATTTTTAAGTAATTAATTTGCATTTTATTGCATGACCTAAGTATTTGATATATCAGAAAAGCAGAACTTAATATTTGGTACAGAAACCTTTGTTTGCAATTACAGAGATCATACGTTTCCTGTAGTTCTTGACCAGGTTTGCACACACTGCAGCAGGGATTTTGGCCCACTCCTCCATACAGACATTCTCCAGATCCTTCAGGTTTCGGGGCTGTTGCTGGGAAATACGGACTTTCAGCTCCCTCCAAAGATTTTCTATTGGGTTCAGGTCTGGAGACTGGCTAGGCCACTCCAGGACCTTGAGATGCTTCTTACGGAGCCACTCCTTAGTTGCCCTGGCTGTGTGTTTCGGGTCGTTGTCATGCTGGAAGACCCAGCCACGACCCATCTTCAATGCTCTTACTGAGGGAAGGAGGTTGTTGGCCAAGATCTCGCGATACATGGCCCCATCCATCCTCCCCTCAATACGGTGCAGTCGTCCTGTCCCCTTTGCAGAAAAGCATCCCCAAAGAATGAAGTTTCCACCTCCATACTTCACGGTTGGGATGGTGTTCTTGGGGTTGTACTCATCCTTCTTCTTCCTCCAAACACGGCAAGTGGAGTTTAGACCAAAAAGCTCTATTTTTGTCTCATCAGACCACATGACCTTCTCCCATTCCTCCTCTGGATCATC
>QNTS01000170.1:1073277-1091541 GCA_003317085.1 Hucho hucho | reverse complement strand
GATTTTTGCAATGTTACGTAGATGGAAAAAAGCTGTCCTTGAAACAGTCTTGATATGTTCGTCAAAAGAGAGATCAGGGTCCAGAGTAACGCCGAGGTCCTTCACAGTTTTATTTGAGACGACTGTACAACCATCAAGATTAATTGTCAGATTCAACAGAAGATCTCTTTGTTTCTTGGGACCTAGAACAAGCATCTCTGTTTTGTCCGAGTTTAAAAGTAGAACATTTGCCGCCATCCACTTCCTTATGTCTGAAACACAGGCTTCCAGGGAGGGCAATTTTAGGGCTTCACCATGTTTCATCGAAATGTACAGCTGTGTGTCATCCGCATAGCAGTGAAAGTTAACATTATGTTTCCGAATGACATCACCAAGAGGTAAAATATACAGTGAAAACAATAGTGGTCCTAAAACAGAGCCTTGGGGAACACCGAAATTTACAGTTGATTTCTCAGAGGACAAACCATCCACAGAGACAAACTGATATCTTTCCGACAGATAAGATCTAAACCAGGCCATAACTTGTCCGTGTAGACCAATTTGGGTTTCCAATCTCTCCAAAAGAATGTGGTGATCGATGGTATCAAAAGCAGCACTAAGGTCTAGGAGCACGAGGACAGATGCAGAGCCTCGGTCTGACGCCATTAAAAGGTCATTTACCACCATCACAAGTGCAGTCTCAGTGCTATGATGGGGTCTAAAATCAGACTGAAACGTTTAGAATACATTGTTTGTCTTCAGGAAGGCAGTGAGTTGCTGCGCAACAGCTTTTTCAATTTTTTTTGAGAGGAATGGAAGATTCTATATAGTCTGATAGTTTTTTATATTTTCTGGGTCAAGGTTTGGCTTTTTCAAGAGAGGCTTTATTACTGCCACTTGTCTCCCTTGATCCTAGGTCCTGGCAAAGTTGTGCAGACTCAGGACAACTGAGCTTTAGAGGAATACGCAGATTTAAAGAAGAGTCTGTAATTTGCTTTCTAATGATCATGATCTTATCCTCAAAGAAGTTCATGAATTTATCACTGCAGAAGTGAAAGCCATCCTCTCTTGGGGAATGCTGCTTTTTAGTTAGCTTTGCGACAGTATCAAAAATACATTTTGGATTGTTCTTATTCTCCTCAATTAAGTTGGAAAAATAGGATGATCGAGCAGCAGTGAGGGCTCTTCGATACTGCACGGTACTGTCTTCCCAAGATAGTAGGAAGACTTCCAGTTTGGTGTA
Source organism: Hucho hucho (assembly GCA_003317085.1). Classification (NCBI taxonomy): domain Eukaryota; kingdom Metazoa; phylum Chordata; class Actinopteri; order Salmoniformes; family Salmonidae; genus Hucho; species Hucho hucho. The sequence goes on along the minus strand of QNTS01000170.1, from coordinate 1,090,319 downwards.
ACGCCATTTCCGTTCCAATTTTCTGGAAGCTTGCTTCAGAGCTCGGGTATTTTCTGTATACCAGGGAGCTAGTTTCTTATGGCAAATGTTTTTTGTTTTTAGGGGTGCGACTGCATCTAGGGTATTGTGCAAGGTTACATTGAGTTCCTCAGTTAGGTGTTTAACTGATTTTTGTACTCTGACGTTCTTGGGTAGACGGAGGGAGTCTGGAAGGGCATCTAGGAATCTTTGGGTTGTCCGAGAATTTATAGCACGACTTTTGATGATCCTTGGTTGGGGTCTGAGCAGATTATTTGTTGCGATTGCAAACGTAATAAAATGGTGCTCCAATAGTCCAGGATTATGAGGAAACACATTAAGATCCACAACATTTATTCCACAGGACAAAACTAGGTCCAGAGTATGACTGTGGCAGTGAGTAGGTCCAGAGACATGTTGGACAAAACCCACTGAATTGATGATGGCTCTGAAAGCCTTTTGGAGTGGGTCTGTGGACTTTTCCATGTGAATATTAAAGTCACCAAAAATTTGAATATTATCTGCCATGACTACAAGGTCCGATAGGAATTCAGGGAACTCAGTGAGGAACGCTGTATATGGCCAGGTAGGCCTGTATAAGTAGCTATAACAAGTGATTGAGTAGGCTGCATAGATTTCATGACTAGAAGCTCAAAAGACGAAAACGTCGTTTTTTTTGGTGTAAATTGAAATATGCTATCGTAAATGTTAGCAACACCTCAGCCTTTGCGGGATGCGCGGGGGATATGGTCACTAGTGTAACCAGGAGGTGAGGCCTCATTTAACACAGTAAATACATCAGGCGTAAGCCATGTTTCAGTCAGGCCAATCACATCAAGATTATGATCAGTGATTAGTTCATTGACTATAACTGCCTTGGAAGTGAGGGATCTAACATTAAGTAGCCCTATTTTGAGATGTGAGGTATCACAATCTCTTTCAATAATGGCAGGAATGGAGGAGGTCTTTATTCAAGTGCGATTGCTAAGGTGAACACCGCCATGTTTAGTTTTGCCCAACCTAGGTCGAGGCACAGACACGGTCTCAATGGGGATAGCTGAGCTGACTACACTGACTCTGCTAGTGGCAGACTCCACTAAGCTGGCAGGCTGGCTAACAGCCTGCTGCCTGGCCTGCACCCTATCTCATTGTGGAGCTAGGGGAGTTAGAGCCCTGTCTATGTTCGTTGATAAGATGAGAGCACATCTCCAGCTAGGATGGAGTCCGTCACTCCTCAACAGGCCAGGCTTGGTCCTGTTTGTGGGTGAGTCCCAGAAAGAGGGACAATTATCTACAAATTCTATCTATTGGGAGGGGCAGAAAACAGTTTTCAACCAGCGATTGAGTTGTGAGACTGCTGTAGAGCTCATCACTCCCCCTAACTGGGAGGGGGCCAGAGACAATTACTCGATGCCGACACATCTTTCTAGCTGATTTACAAGCTGAAGTTATGTTGCGCTATGTTGTAGTCTTAAACAAATTTACTTTGAAACCAAAATATACACCTCACACACATGGTTATTGGCTTAAAAAAGAAGACACCTGTACCATGTGAGATATAGAGTTGAAATGTATTACGTTTTGAGTTTGCATCCCAATATTACACTTTATATACATCACAGAAGACTGAAATATATATTTTTAATGGACATAGAAACACTAGATTTTTGCCTGTAAAAAAATAATATATATATATATATATATATAGAATATTAATAACAATCCACCCATGAGGCCACTAGTAATTTGACTGCAGGAAAGGGCTACAGCAAGCTTCACAAAAAAAGCATTTAATTGCCAAAACATTTATAGCCAGTCTATCTATGGGTAACAGGGTTTTCTACCACAAAACACCAGAAAATTGCCAAAAAGAGTAGAACCAGCTCACCTGCTTTTACACTATAATCTGACTATTAGATGTTTAATGTATCTTTTGAAAAAATATTTAAAAAGGAATAGATTCACGATATTAAAATGGGAATTCACACAAAAGGGTTTGCCTTCAAAGAAAATGTGTTGCCTTTTTGTTGCCCCCCACCAATGTTATTTTTTTGGCCGAAACTGAGGGGCATAGCGCAGCATGGTAGAAAACAATTGCAGTACATATTGTGCTCTTTATCGCGTGTCCAATGATGTCCGAGGGTAAAAAACTGTGTTCGTTGTTTGCAATAACTTCTTTGTTGTTGTAATATCGCAAACAGACGTGGCAGTTTCACCATTTAAGGGATAGTTCGAGACTTTGGCAATGAGGCCCTTTATCTACTTCCCCAGAGTCAGATGAACTCATGGATACCATTTTAATGTATCTGCGTCCAGTATGACAGACGTTAGAGGTAGTTTCGCAAGCCAATGCTAACTAACGTGACCTCCAGTGATTGCACTAACGCTAGTTAGCAATTGTACAAACGTTAGATAGCAACTTCCTTCAAACTGCACGCAGAGACAAAAATGGTATCCACGAGTTCATCTGACTCTGTGGATGTAGATAAAGGGCATCAATGCCAAAATCCCGGAATTATCCCTTTAAGGATTCCAGCTTTAACATGAATCACGAATCACCTGAAATAAATAATCATCTTCAGAAATAACTTTGTCAAAGCAACAAAATAACTAGGGCTTTACAATGAAGGTGAACACTTGTAGAAATGTTGGGGTTAAGTAGGTTTAAATCTTCCTAGAAGTCACAGATGGTGCACAGAGGGACATGTCAAAATGCTGAAGTTTGGCACTTTAGCAAGTCTTTATTCATATTGAAAATCTGATTTATTGAATTCTCCATGTGGTCTATATTAAAGTGCACTTCATTTAATATAACAGGCTTTTTTAAATTCAATATTGGTGTACAATTTCTACTTAAAATACCCAAAGGACGAAAAAGGGACTCATTTCGTCAAACGACCGTTCTATGAACTCATTGCTCAAAACTGTTCAGTGACACTTGAACCCTCTGAGGCTCAATCATGCATAATAAAGCAGGCATAGGTTTGTCACTGTCTGATAGGTGCACTTTCTGCTCTCTGAGGGCATAGGCCTGGCTTGCTGTTAGGAACTATGTGACAAATGTATCAGTGTACTAACAGCGTTATACAAATAAAACATTATTGACTAATTGATAGATAGACAGACTGACTGACTAATTAACTGACCGACTGACTGACTGACATCTTTCATCTGTAATGTCATCAGTATGACACAGTGTTATGTGGGTCGTATAACAGAGGGGTAACGGACTTCACAAAGGGTGTCACCGAGAGTCTAGTGACAAAGTAACATGTGACGTGACAGGGCTGGCTGGGCTGGATGACATATGGACATCTGAGAAACGGGTTGTAAATATGAGGAGCATGTCAACACACGCTGTATGTCTGTGTGTGTTTGGGAGTAAAGCATGAGGGCAGATCGACGCAACATCATCACATTATTGAACTCTTTTCACCACTTCTAATGAGGCTGAGATAACCTTTCACGTTCACATTGCGGATCGTCCATTCCAATGGACATCAGGCCTGAATGTGGCCGATTCGGACCCACGTTTACGTAATTGTCTAGCACAGTGGGAGGGAGGCCTGTGAAGCCGTACCTTGTGAAGTGTAATGATATACGATGGCTTATTGTTGTTATGGCCTAATAACTGAATGGCCTTTATAGATCTGTATCATGAGTTGAGGACAGATGAGAGATAGAGAGAGGGAGACTCTTTCTCTCGCTTTCTCTCCTGGTAAGAGAAGGTATCATTGATGCTATTGAGTGTTGAAGCGCTGGTGATGAGCTCACTCTATTCCCTACAGGACCTCAGTCATGTTGTTGAAAAGCCACCCAAACACTGGTGTGTGTGTGTGTGTGTGTGTGTGTGTGTGTGTGTGTGTGTGTGTGTGTGTGTGTGTACGTGTGTGCGCGCATTCGTTCGTGCATGCGTGTGTGTGTGTGTGTGTGTGTAAGAGCAGTTGTTGTTTACCCCTGTGGACAGAGCCACAGTGCAGGGTTGTGAAGTGAACAGTCACATGTGAGAGGGCTGATGATGTTGGGCTATACTCTGTACACTCCAGGGCTTCTCACACAGCCTGTCCAGTAGGGAACCTCCACTCTGTGGATGCAGGGTTTTGTTACAGCCCAGCACTAACTTGATTCAAATAATCAATGGAAGATTAGTCTATTTTTTTTATAACAGGTGTGATGTAGTGCTATAGCTCCTTGAGTAAACTGTATGTAACCTAACGTAGCAGGTGGAAAATAAATAGATATATTTCTGGTCCTGACTAGAAAAAAAAAAGTTGGGGGAGGTTCTCTTCTGCACTGTTTTATTTTTTAAACAATATGTTTATTGATTTTTCTTCTTTAACAAGCCCTATATAAGCAGAAATATTACATGAAAAAAAATAACAGCGAAACCACATCAAAAGTTAACAGCAACAAAAAATAAATAAATGATGAAACATCTAAGACAAAACAAAAGTGTTACAGAAGCATAAAACCACCAAAATTACATTTTACAGTGGTCTGATCCAATAGGATAGAACATATTTGGGACAAATTTCAGATGAAACACAGCGCCACAAGCCAATCGGATATCTTTCACCACCACCCCACATGCACACAAAGCATATTACACTACCCAGAGTTCCCTTCATTAGCCAATATTTCACCCACATCACTCTGCTCAACAGAATCCCAAAATGGTCCCAAAACCTTTTCTAAAGTGTCTTGTTTACACTTAACCGTATATGTTATATTTTCCATTGTTAGGCAAGACGACATTCCCCTAAGCCATTGGGCAATACTAGGCCTGTTCACACTGTTCCAGGCAAGAACTATCAAGCGTTTTGCTTGCAACAAGCACAAGTGTTTGTACTTGGTTCTTTTTATGAGATTTGTTTGGGTGAGCCCCAGGATAAACACTTTGGGATGGAGAGGCAATTTTACTGATACTAAAATCAGTCCAAAAATGATACTAAAACTTCCAAAAATCTTGAATTTTCTCACAGTCCCAAAGACAATGAACCAGAGTTCCTTTAGAGTGATTGCACTTGTAGCACATATCTGGAATTTTACTATTAAACGTATTTAACTTAGCAGGGGTTACATATGTTCACGTCAACCAATTGTATTGCAATAGTTTTAGCCGAGTATTCACAGTCTGTATCTGAGCCTTAGTACATATACTACTCCATTCGACCAAGACTATGTCCTCCCGAATATCTTCCTTCCAAGAGTTCAGTTTGTGCGCAGAGGATTCGGTTGAGCCAGACACTTGCATATTGTATAGAGCTGAAATTCTACCCTTATCATTACAATGGGTTGAGATCGTATTTTCTAAAGTGGACAGAAGGGGTTCTGTTAGGTTTTGGTTTTGGGCAGCCGTGAGGAAGCTCCTTAGTTGTAAATATAAAAAAAAAATGTTTTCTAGGAATGTCATATTTTGCTATGAGTTCTTCAAATTACATAAAAATGCCTTCTTTATACAGGTCTCGAAATGTCCTTAAACATTTGCTGGCCCATAGTTGAAAATCCGGATCAGCTCTCCCAGGAGTGAAACTGTGGTTTCCCCAGATAGAACTAAAACCTGACAAAGAATGCGTTTCACCAAGTAACTTCCGCACCTCATACCAAACTGATCGTATTAAAAACAAAGGAATGATTTTTTTTATCGTGTCTTATCAGCTGAGTAAATGTAAAGGTTAAGGGGTGATTTGGGTACAACTGAAGACATTTCAATCTCCATCCACGAAGGGAGAGACTTGGAGGTAAAACGGTACATAGCAGTGCAAAGCTGAGCTGCCCAGTAGTACCACTGGATATTAGGCAAATGGAGCCCCCCCCCCGTCATATGGTAGGTACAATATGGACAAACAAACTCTGGGATGTCTATTATTCCAGATAAATATAGTCAACATCTTTTTAAGCCTTGTAAAGAGGGATGGTGGTGGCGGCAAGGGAATGTTCTGAAATAGATACAACAGTTTTGGGAGAATGTTAATCCGGCCAATTAAAGATATAGGTAAAGATGACCATCTATCTATCGATTGAGTTATTGAATCTACGACAGGGTCATAGTTAGTTGAGACTATGAGGTCAATCTCTGGCACAATATGAATGCCGAGATATGTAAAGCATTCCGTTGCATTAAAAAAATATGTCAGAGGTGTAGGTCTACATCTTTCCTCCTCCTTTAGCATCATAATTGAGGATTTTGTGTTATTTATTTTGTATCCTGAGAACACCCCAAACTCTTTGATTAGGTCCAGAAGTGCGGGTATGGAATTGCACAAGTCTGTAAGAAACAAAATTACATCGTCTGCATAAAGGGCAATTCGATGTTCCATCTGATCTATTCTGATACCTGAAATATTGGGGTGGGACCTAACAGCTATGGCTAGAGGCTCAATGGCTAGGATAAACAGGAGAGGAGAAAGAGGGCAGCCCTGCCTAGAACCCCTGCAGATGTCAAAAGGTTTAGATACTGAATTAGTAGTAAGGATCTCTGCAGTGGGATTTGTATATTGTATCTTTATCCATTTACAAAAGCTCTCACCACAACCGAAACGAGTTAACACTTCAGAGAGGTAGGGCCACTCAACCCTGTCGAAGGCCTTCTCTGGTCCAGATACAGGATCGCAGTGTCTGACGACCCAATTCTAGCATGTAGAACATTTATCACTCTCCTAACATTATGAAATACTTGATGACCTTGAATAAAGCCATTTTGGTCTCTACCCAGCACATCCGGGAGAAAACCCTCCAACCTCCTCGCAAGTGCTTTACAAAGAACCTTAGTGTCAGAATTCAAAAGTGAAATAGCACGATAGGAATCACATTTGGTATGCAGCTTTCAGGGTTTTAGGAGCAGAGTGATCAGAGCTCCTCTCAAAGACGGGTGCAGAAGACCATTTTCATAAGATTCCAAAAACATCTCCAGGAGGGGAGTAAACAGTTTGTTCTTAAATCTCTTGTAGATGTCAATGGGCAGCCCATCTGGACCAGATCTAAAAAGCTAGTCTGGGTATCAGTTTCAGGAGGATACTCTGATGCATATCATTTTTCATAATAGGATTTAAAGGTATTGTTCATCTCCTGAGGGTCTACCGTCACAGCTCCCCTCTGCATCCTGAATTGAATTGATTGCTCTCTCTGCTTGCTGCTGTTTGATTCGCTAGGCCAACAACTTCCCAGATTTTTCACCCTGGTCATAATATGATTGGTTTAGTCTCAATAAGCTTGTTGCAGCTCTACTCGCATAAATTCTGTTATATTGAGCAAGAGCAATTCCTTGTGTGAACCTGTGGAATTAGTGAGGAAAATTTCTCTCTTCAGTTTTAATTTTGATTTCAAGTAATTTCATTTTTTGACGAGTATTTGTTGACTTGGTGCTGATTCAATTTATAATTTGACCCCTTATGAAAGCTTTATAGGCTTCCCATCTAGTACAAGCTGAAGTCTGTGTTGTATTAATTGAAAAGTATAGGTCAATTTGCTGTCCAATGTAGTCTGTAAAACTTGTATCTTGCAGCCATTTAGGTTGGAAGTGCCATTTGGGTGGGTCACCTACTAAATTAGAATTGGAAAATATACAAGAGATGCTGGAGCGTGGTCAGAGAGGACAATGCTATCATAAAAGAAATCTTCAATTTTAGAGCTGCTGCTGAGATAAAAAAAAAAAATTGATTTGGGAATAGGTCTGGTGAGTGCTAGAGTAACAGGAGTATTCCACATAATCTGGTTTCATTTCTCTCCAAATCTCTATTAGTTTAAATCCTTCATAAAATGCTGTATGGTTTTCCTAGATTGGGTGTGGGAGTAGTTCGAACCCGAGGTGCGATCTTTAACAGGATCTAAAGTGCAATTAAAGTCTCCTGCAACAATATAATTACCATTAATTCAATTCAACTGCTCGGACTGCAAGGTACCCCGTATAATAATATATCTGCCAGTGGGATCACAAATTGTTTGCAATATCTGATATGGAATGGATAAGACTAATAAGTCCCCTTGCATGGGAACTAAATGAGGCTGCAATGTCCTGCCCAGGCCACCTCTTGCGTATCTTAGGAATGTCGCCAGATAATAGATGTGATTCTTCAAAAATATGATCTTGTAGATCTATGATCTGAAGTTGTTTTCATCTACTTATTACCTGTTTTATTTTGGCGATTTTATTTAATCCCCTACAGTTCCAGGATGTAAATTTAACCTTAACATTATGAGTCATCGAGTTTACCAGGGACACTTGAACTAGAACATTGCCCCATAAGAGCACATTGGATCAGGCTAATATACCAATAGACCTCTGTTATTGTCACGCCCTGACCTGTAGGAGCCTGTTTATGTCTCTTTTTGGTTTGGTCAGGGTGTGATTTGGGGTGGGCATTCTATGTTCTAGTTTTTGTATTTCTTTGTTGTTGGCCGGGTAGGGCTCTCAATCAGGGACAGCTGTCCATCGTTGTCTCTGATTGGGAGCCATACTTTAGTAGCCCTTTTTTCTTCCTTTCCTTGTGGGAAGTTGACTCTGTTATTGTGTATGTGCCGTTGGTGCTACACCTATTGATCTTCGTTTGTTGTTTTTGTTTTGAGTGAGTTGACTAATAAATATGTTTAACTCAACCCGGCACGCTGCGCCTTGGTCCGTCACTGAAGATCGTTACAGTTATCACCATAAACAAAAACACAAAGGACGCTTTAAAGCACGTCATTGTACAAAAACACATGCCTAACAATCAACCACGAACATGTGATTAACCCTCTTACCCCAAAGTCTCTAACAGACCTCCCCCTCCACCTCTCAGTGACACTCGGTATAAGGTGCTCAACAGATCCACACACACGTGAGGAGCCGCCTCTGCCTCTTCGGTTTTTCCCCTCTTCTGCCCCGCCACTTGTCATTACACTATATTATGTTCACCATTTAACAAAGAACCAAACAAAATACCAGGAGTGAGACAGAATATAAGACCACTGTGATCTAGCCTCATATAGGCCTAAATAAAACAAACCCGCACCAGGATGTTCCGATGCATAAAAACAAAGTTTCATGGCACATACAATTATAATAAGGCTAGGCCTACTTGTAAACTGGCCATGTTATTATAGTTCAATAGACAGTGCTACTATGTAACTAGATAAATTATAACACGGTGAACTGGCTCAAACTTTAAATACCTGTTTAGACAAGTTTAACTTTACGTTGCTATTGCCTCTTCTTCCGCGTTGCTCCGCTTCCACACCTCTGCCTAGCTTCTCAAGAAACTGCTCCGCCTCGGCTGGTGTTTCAAAAATGTAGGAACAATCGCTGTGGGAGACCCTCAGGCGCTGGAAAGATGATTCCATATCGGATAGCCTTAGCCCGTAGCTGCTGCTTGACACTGTCTAAGCATTTCTGCTGCTTGTGGACTTCCATGGAGAGATCTAGGAAAAACATAACTTGACGATTCTTATAGAGTACTCTCCCTTTTGCCCTGGCTGCATTCACCACGCGCATCTTATCTTTATAGTTTAAGAACGCTCCCCTCAGCGCCTTCAGGGAGATGTACTAGTCTCAAGTTAGATCTCCTGCTGCAGCCCTCCAAATCAACTAGTCAACCTTTTCCTCAAGAGCGGTGATCGTTGCCTGCAGGGCTATAATGTTGTCTTCGGTTCCAGAGATGCGTACCTCAGCCTGAGAGATTTGCCCAGCACATTCTTTGACTTCCTTTTTAACGTTGTCCACTGCAGACAGTACATTTTCAAATTTGTAGAGAATTCTGCATTCAAATCTTTGATGGCCTTGAGGATATCTTCGGAGCTAACGGCACTGCACGTGTTTATCGCCTCAGTCCTGCTTCCACCACTAGCACATGAAGCATTGTGGGTTTCGGAAGCTAGTTAACTATTACTGCCTTCCTGGTACATTAAGCTTAAGGGTGAACTTATTTCAGGATTTATTTCTAATTTGTAGCGGACCAAAAAAAATAAATGACTGATCAGCTCTGCGACATACCAGAAGCCCTCTTCTGCACTGTCGAACCAATCGAGTAAATGTGGAGGAGGAGTTAAACTGGAGTGTCTCTTTGTTAACTTTCAAAACCGGAAGTCGCATCACAGGCTCTCTTTCCATTTCCCCTGAAATCCGGATGCATCCGGTTGTGCCCGACCCCGCAGTGTGTGCACTGTGTGTAACACATGTTTGTTTTGTTTTCTTAATATCTGCATAAGTAATGGGTCTTGCAGGCCCATGGTCTTCAGGAGTCTGAGTCTTGACCATATTTCTACCTCATATGTAACCTCTGTCACAAGCTCACAACTACAACTCATCTCTCACACAAACCCTCCATACAAGTCAGCTAGCTGCCCATCACTTTCCTGACCCTCTCATGACTTTCTATCTCATGAATGATGTCGTTGCTGTCCTTTTTCTAAATTACTTGTCTTTTTTTGTTGCTTCAAAACGCTTTGAGATTATTTATGTAATGAATAGCGCTATAAAAGTTGAATAATTTATTATTTGTTATAACTTCAGGAGGCTCTGAAATCTTTGCTGACGACTCAAACTGAATTCTTACATTTTAGTCATTTTAGCAGACGCTCTTATCCAGAGCGACTTACAGGAGGAATTAGGGTTAAGTGACTTGCTCAAGGGCACAGCGTCATATTTGTTTTCACCTAGACAGCTCAGGATTCGAACCAGTGATCTTTCGGTTAGTGGGAAAGTAGTGGGGGGAAAAACGTCTAATGGTCACCACACATGCCAATATTTCTGGCATTTATGACAGAAATGGAAATACATATCTGTTAAAAATTCAGAAAGAGGGAAGTTCTAAAATATTTGAATGTGAATGTCTGGCTCGGTTGACAACCCCGTTCATCTATTTCAGTAGACCTAGCACACCTATTAGCCTATTAAATCACTGTCCTGCACAAATCAATGAACCATCACGTGTTCTCTCCCAGCTTCATGGTTTGAAAGAGGTGTGTAATTCCAGTCTGTATAATAGGCTTACAGTATGCATAGCCGAATCACAGATACCATCCTATATTTAAGAGTCAGATTTTGAAGTGTTTAAGGTTAAGTTTAAGCATTAACTCCGAAAACTTTTAAGGTTTAAGGGGTTAGGGTTAGGGATAGGCTTCAAACAAACATTTTAATAACAACTTTCTATCGCTGGATTTGAACATGCAACCTTTAGCCCATCCGCCATCCCCGTCCACAAAGCACTAGCAAAACCTACTTGAAGGTAATGGTGCTCACTGTTGCCCCTAGTGGCCAGTTTCCACATAATCTCCCCACATCCTCAGACGTGGATGGACGTCGAATACTGACTTGTATCACGGGTGCCCTGGCTGATTTGTTGCCAGGTCATCCAGGTTCAGGTCCATTCCCCTACATTGAAATGAGACTATGTTGTTGTGATGGATAGGTGATGAAGTATCAGGTGGAGCTGAAAAGGATACATTCACACTCATGACTAACTATCATTATCTATGAGTGACATAGACCTGATTTATAGTTGTTTGTGTGCGTGTATGCATGTGTATGTGTGTGTGAGTTAAAATGCCCTCTTCCAGTAGTAAGACTGGAGGTTCTTTAGTGGCAAGACTGTGGAGAATAAGCCACTCCTCAGTAAAAGGCACATGACAGCCCACTTGGAGTTTGCCAAAAGGCACCTCAAGACTCTCAGGCCTTGAGAAACCCAGATTTAACTATTTGGCCTGAATGCCAAGCGTCACGTCTGAAAGAAACCTAGCACCATCCCTATGGACCATGTTGTGGGGATGTTTTTCAGCGGCAGGGAATGGGAAACTAGCACCTCAGACTGGGGGCGAAGGTTAACCTTCCAACAGGACAACGACCAAGACAACGCAGGAGTGGCTTCGGGACAAGTCTCTGAATGTCCTTGAGTGGCCCAGCCAGAGCCCAGACCTGAACCCAATCGAATATCTCTGGAGAGACCTAAAAATAGCTGTACAGCAACGCTCCCCATCCAACCTGACAGAAATTGAGAGGATCTGCAGAGAGGAATGGGAGAAACTCCCCAAATAAAGGTGTGCCAAGCTTGTAGCATAATGCCAGCTGATTCAGGATTTTAACTGGCTGAGAAACGCTGCCTGTCTGTCTCGTCCCAACTGCCGACACGTTCATTACTATTGGACAGCTGGAGATCAAATTTGAATATTTAAACAATGTTAAAAATGTCGGAGAGACAGACAGCAAGGTTTATACAAATCTCCGCTGTTGAAAACTAAATGTTAGTCTGAAAGAAATGTGAGATATTGTCTAGATGCTTTTTATAGTGGAGATCAAGTTCATAAATTGCTTGGCTGGGCTGATGAGACAGTCGATTGAGCAGTCAGATGGAACAGAGTAAATAGTCATTTTAACTTCATATATTTAGCTGGTGGAAACTTGGGGAATTTAACCAGTCAGCATTTAGGATTAGACCCACCTGTTGTGTAACACTTAATTAGAGCTCTCCTTTTACTATGCCTAGTTGGTTTTATATCAAATCAAATCACATTTAATTTGTCACATGCACCGAATACAACAGGTGTAGACCTTACAGTGAAATGCTTACTTACAAGCCCTTAACCAACAATGCAGTTTTAAGAAAAAAGTGTTAAGAAAGTATTAAACTGTAAAAAAATAACAATAAAGCAGCAGTAAAATAACGAGGCTATATACAGGGGGTACCGGTACAGAGTCAATCTGCGGGGGCACCGGTTAGTCGAAGTAGTTGAGGTAATATGTACATGCAGGTAGAGTTAAAGTGACTATGCATGGATAATAAACAGAGGTATCTAGCAGCATAAACATTTGGCCTGAATGGGGGAGGGACAATGCAAATAGTCCGGGTAGACTTTTGATTAGCTGTTCAGGATTCTTATGGCTTGGGGGTAGAAGCATTTTGCATACGTTACCGCTCGCCATGCGATAGCAGAGAGAACAGTCTATTACTAGGGAGGCTGAAATCTTCCTCTGACACCGCCTGGTATGGAGGTCCTGGACGGCAGGAAGCTTGGCCACAGTGATGTACTGGGCCATACACACTACCCTCTGTAGTGCCTTGCGTTCGGAGGCTGAGCAGTTGCCATACCAGGCGGTGATGCAACCAGTCAAGATGCTCTCGATGGTGCAGCTGTAGATCCTTTTGAGGATCAGAGGACCTATGCCATATCTTTTCAGTCTCCTGAGGGGGAATAGGCGTTGTCGTGCCCTCTTCAAGACTGTCTTGGTGTGTTTGGACCATGATAGTTTGTTGGTGATGTGGACATCAAGGAACTTGAAGCTCTCAACCTGCTCCACTACAGCCCCGTTGATGAGAATGGAGGCGTGCTCAGTTCTCCTTTCCTGTAGTCCACAATCATCTCCTTTGTCTTGATCATGTTGAGGGAGAGGTTGTTATCCTGGCACCACACGGCCAGGTCTCTGACCTCCTCCCTATAGGCTGTCTCATCGTTGTCGGTGATCAGGCCTACCACTGTTGTGTTGTCGGCAAACGTAATGATGGTGTTGGAGTCGTGCTTGGCCATGCAGTCATGGGTAAACAGGGAGTACAGGAGGGGACTGAGCACGCACCCCTGAGGGGCCCCAGTGTTGAGGATCAGTGTGGCAGATGTGTTGTTACCTACCTTTACCATCTGGGGGTGGCCCGTTAGGAAGTCCAGGATCCAGTTGCAGAGGGAGTTGTTTAGTCCCAGGGTCCTGAGCTTAGTGATGAGCTTTGAGGGCACTGTGGTGTTGAACGCTGAGCTGTAGTCAATGAATAGCATTCTCACGTAGGTGTTCCTTTTGTGGAGTGTGGAGTGCAATAGAGATTGCATCATCTGTGGATCTGTTGGGGCGGTATGCAAATTGGAGTGGGTCTAGGGTTTCTGGGATAATGGTATTGATGTGAGCCGTGACCCACCTTTCAAAGCACTACATGGCTACAGACGTGAGTGCTATGGGTCAGTAGTCATTTTTGTAGGTTACCTTGGTGTTCTTGTGCACAGGGACTATGGTGGGCTGCTTGAAAGATGTTGGTATTACAGACTCGGTCAGGGACATGTTGAAAATGTCAGTGAAGACACTTGCCAGTTGGTCAGCGCATGCTCGGAGTACATGCACTGGATGTTGTGAATGTTGACCTGTTTAAAGGTCTTACTCACATTGGCTACGGAGAGCTGTCCGGAACAGCTGATGCTCTCATGCATGCTTCAGTGTTGCTTGCCTCGAATCGAGCATGGAAGTTATTTAGCTCGTCTGGTAGGCACGTGTCACTGGGAAGCTTGCGGCTGTGCTTCCCTTTGTAGTCCGTTATAGTTTGCAAGCCCTGCCATGATCTGACGAGTGTCAGAACCGGTGTAGTACGATTCAATCTTAGTCCTGTGTTGATGCTTAGTACTATTGGATAGGAAACACTCTGAAGTTTCTAAGAGTGTTAAAATAATGTATGTGAGTATAACAGAACTGATATAGCATGCGAAAACCAGAGGAAAATCCATTCGGATTTGCAGTTTTCTTTGTACTTGACCTTCTTCTCCAGGCTGCCTATTCATTTTTGTTTTAACCAGGACTGAGACTGCAGTACCTATGGCTTCCACTAGATATCAGCAGTCTTTATACAAAGACTGGGAGCGATAGGAGTAAGCAGAACGGATAGGAACAGGAAATGGTCAAGGGAGTTCAGATGTCAACAAGATTTCTCGGGCGCAAGACCGTATGCGCGCCCCACTGTATTTTCCTTTCATAATGTTTAGGTTACCATCCGAGTGAAATATTATCGCTAATATTCATAAAAGGATAGCTAAGGATGCATTATAACTGGTCTTTGATTTGTTTAGGAAAAGTTTATAGGTATATTTTAACGCGTTCTCTACACGTTTCAATGGGCGATTCGACGTTGGATTTTCTGAACATAACCAACCAAACTGAGATTTATGATATAATAAATGACTTTTTCTAACAAAATAACCATTGGATGTCTTCGTTGGACACTTGGGAAGTTCTTCGAAAGGCAAGGGATTTGTTTTCTCTGTGAAATGGTTTTTTTGTGAACCGCGCTGGTTTATGAATTTATGCTAATGCAGAAATATTAGAGGTGCTATCCTCAAACAATCAAATGTTTTGCTTTCGCCGTAAAGCCTTTTTGAAATCTGACAACGCTGTGATATTGCCAAGAAGCAGAGCTTTTGATGACTATGCAACACTTGCGCCCACTGCTCCCTAAGTAGTTAATGAGGGAAATAAGTATTTGACCCCTCTGCAAAACATGACTTAGTACTTGGTGGCAAAACCCTTGTTGGCAATCACAGAGGTCAGACGTTTCTTGTAGTTGGCCACCAGGTTTGCACACATCTCAGGAGGGATTTTGGCCCACTCCTCTTTGCAGATCTTTTCCAAGTCATTAAGGTTTCGAGGCTGATGTTTGGCAACTCAAACCTTCAGATTTTCTATGGGATTAAGGTCTGGAGACTGGCTAGGCCACTCCAGGACCTTAACTACTTAGGGAGAAATGGCGCGGGCCGCTCCCGACACTACCCGGTGAAATGTAAGGCGCCAAATTCAAAATCCAAAAGTTGAATTATTAAACATTTATCAATAAGTGTTGCATAGTCATCAAAAGCTCTGATTCTTGGCAATATCACAGCGTTGTCAGATTTCAAAAAGGCTTTACTGCGAAAGCACAACATTTGATTGTTTGAGGATAGCACCTCTCCTATTTTCCACATTAGCATTAATTCATATCCAGCGCGGGTCACACAAAACCCATATAAGAGCTAAAATAAATCACTTACCTCTCGAAGAACTTCTGCTGAGGGCTTCCCAAGTGTCCAACGAAGACATCCAATGGTTCTTTTGTTAGAAAAAGTCATTTATTATATCCATAAATCTCCGTTTGGTTGGCGCGTTATGATCAGAAAATCCACGAGTCACCCATTGAACCGTGAAGAGAGCACGTTCAAATTATACCTATACACTTTCTCCAAACAAATCAAACATAATTTTTTATGTATCCTTAGGTACAGTGAGGGAAAAAAGTATTTGATCCCCTGCTGATTTTGTACGTTTGCCCACTGACAAAGAAATTATCAGTCTATATTTTTAATGGTAGGTTTATTTGAACAGTGAGAGACAGAATAACAACAACAAAATCCAGAAAAACGCATGTGAAAAATGTTATAAATTGAATTGCATTTTAATGAAGGAAATAAGTATTTGACCCCCTCTCAATCAGAAAGATTTCTGTCTCCCAGGTGTCTTTTATACAGGTAACGAGCTGAGATTAGGAGCACACTATTAAAGGGAGTGCTCCTAATCTCAGCTTGTTACCTGTATAAAAGACACCTGTCCACAGAAGTAATCAATCAATCAGATTCCAAACTCTCCACCATGGCCAAGACCAAAGAGCTCTCCAAGGATGTCAGGGACAAGATTGTAGACCTACACAAGGCTGGAATGGGCTACAAGACCATCGCCAAGCAGCTTGGTGAGAAGGTGACAACAGTTGGTGCGATTATTCGCAAATGGAAGAAACACAAAATAACTGTCAATCTCCCTCGGCCTGGGGCTCCATGCAAGATCTCACCTCGTGGAGTTGCAATAATCATGAGAACGGTGAGGAATCAGCCCAGAACTACACAGGAGGATCATGTCAATGATCTCAAGGCAGCTGGGACCATAGTCACCAAGAAATCAATTGGTAACACACTACGCCGTGAAGGACTGAAATCCTGCAGCGCCCGCAAGGTCCCCCTGCTCAAGAAAGCACATATACATGCCCGTCTGAAGTTTGCCAATGAACATCTGAATGATTCCAGAGGTCAACTGGGTGAAAGTGTTGTGGTCAGATGAGACCAAAATGGAGCTCTTTGGCATCAACTCAACTCGCCGTGTTTGGAGGAGGAGGAATGCTGCCTATGACCCCAAGAACACCATCCCCCACCGTCAAACATGGAGGTGGAAACATTATGCTTTGGGGGTGTTTTTCTGCTAAGGGGACAGGACAACTTCACCGCATCAAAGGGACGATGGACGGGGCCATGTACCGTCAAATCTTGGGTGAGAACCTCCTTCCCTC
>QNTS01000170.1:1018512-1065337 GCA_003317085.1 Hucho hucho | reverse complement strand
CTTGATAGTTGCTTATGGCTTCATATTTCCTGTCATGAACACACACACACACACACACACACACACACAGGTAGAGGGTACTCTGTGTTCTCTGTTACAGTATAACACAGCCTGTTCTATATTCAGGACAGACAGGCAGGCAGGGAGGCAGGCAGGCAGGCAGGCAGGCAGGCAGGCAGGCAGGCAGGCAGGCAGGCAGGCAGGCAGGCAGGCAGGCAGGGAGGTGTCAGCTACCAGGTGGTCTGATAAAAGGCTATAAGAGATTTTAGAGTGGAGAGGTTGCATCTGTTTTTTTGTTTTTGTGTGAGAGAGTGTGCTAATGTATCTGAGAGCTTTCAGGGAACCATCGTTTTTGTTTTTTGTCTGAGCCAGCGCTACAACACATACACAGCACTGTGGAAGCATATAGGTCAGAATAATTGGACACTACATGAAAAGAGAGAGAGAAACAGAGAGAGAGAAACAGAGAGAGAGAGAATTATGCTCTAACCTGTCTCTGTTAAATAGTACTGAGCGATTAGTGTTTTTTTTTAGGTTGATTCGGTTTCAGTTAGATTATTACAAAATAATAACAGTTTTTCGATTTCGGTTTTGATCTTTTTTTACATTAAATGCATCATGAAATAATGACATTACATTGATTTTAGAGCTTTTTAATGGACATTTCAAAACGAACAATTGTGAACATTCAATTGCCAAAACTTTGAAAATATTCCATTGTCTCTGTCAGGTCCACATTGGGTAGACATCAATTGAAAAATAGGAAATTACTATGAAATAATAACATCATTTTACTAGTTCTTCAAAGGGCTCCTGAGTGGCGCAGCGGTCTAAGGCACTGCATCTCAATGCTAGGCGTCACTACAGACCCTGGTTTGATTCCAGGCTGTATTACACCCGGCTGTGATTGGGAGTCCCATAGGGCGGTGCACAATTGGCCTAGCATTGTCCGGGTTAGGGTTTGGCCAGGGTAGGTTGTCATTGTAAATAAGAATTTGTTCTTAAGGATCGGACCCTTTTTTTCAATTTTCACCTAAAATGACATACCCAAATCTAGGTTATGCATATTCTTGGTACCATTTTAAAGGAAACACTTTGAAATTTGTGGAAATGTGAAAGGCATGTAGGAGAATATAACACATTAGATCTGGTAAAAGATAATAACAAAGAAAAAAAAAAACGTTTTTTTGTATCATCTTTGAAATGCAAGAGAAAGACCATAATGTATTATTCCAGCCCATGTGCAATTTAGATTTTGGCCACTAGATGGCAGAAACGTATATGCAACGTTTCAGTCTGATCTAATGAACCATTGCATTTCTGTTCAAAATGTTGTATCAAGACTGCCCAAATGTGCCTAATTTGTTTATTAATAACTTTTCATGTTCAAAACTGTGCACTCTCCTCAAACAATAGCATGGTATTCTTTCACTGTAATAGCTACAGTAAATTGGACAGTGCAGTTAGATTAACAAGAATTTAAGCTTTCTGCCAATATCAGATATGTCTATGTCCTGGGAAATGTTCTTGTTACTTACAACCTCATGCTAATCGCATTAGCCTTCGTTAGCTCAACCGTCCCACGGGGGACCCACCAATCCTGAAGAAGTTTTTAACTGACTTGCCTAGTTAAATACAAATAAATAAAGTAGATAAGGCATACTTTCACATACTTTCTGTCTCTGTCCCTCTCATCATTGTGTTTTGTACATTCCTCTCTCATGTGGTCTATGCGGTCTTTGTGTATCTAACCTAATGTAGCAGGCGTAAAAGTGTATCCGTCCAGAGATCTGTATATAATGACAAGATGCTCATGTCTCCACTCTTACAATGGGAGTCGTTTTCCCAAAGGCGGGAAGGCAGGCGACAAGCTTACGTCCAAAATAAGCCCATAGATACTCATTGGGCTTATTTTGTACAGATTTTTGCGAGTGAAACCTCTTGCTTCACCTCTTCCTCTCTCCGTCTCTGCCCGAGCCAGAAAAAAACAGGCACGTTTCTGCACTGAACTAGGTTGAATATTTGATTAAACTCCCTTCAGCCCAGCATCCCACATAGTTCTTGACATGATTTCTCTTGTGAATTAGTTCATTTCTCACAAACAAAAAAATCGAAATGGAATTCAAATCATTGAACCGACATCGGTCAATTAGTTGTTTAATAAAAACATTTACTTTTTTGAGGGGTTTATCGCTCAGCACTACCTCAGGTTCTAGAGTCCAGTCACTCTATGGCAGTGGTTAGATGAGAGACTGCTGCCTGTGGTTTTGTCCACACACCCTCTAGTCTACACCCTTCAATACACTCTCTATACACTCTATACACCCTTCTATACACTCTATACACCCTCTATACACTCTCTATACACTTTCTATACACCCTTCTATACTCTCTATACACTCTCTATACACTCTATACACTCTCTATACACTTTCTATACACCCTTCTATACTCTCTATACACTCTCTATACACCCTTCTAAACTCTCTATACACTCTCTATACACACTCTATACACTTTCTATACACCCTTCTATACTCTCTATACACTCTCTATACACTTTCTATACACCCTTCTATACACTCTATACACTCCCTATACATTCTCTATACACGCTCTATACACTCTCTATACATTCCTCTATGCCCCTCTCTGTCCTCCTACACCGACATAGTTCAGGAACCATAGGAGACACAGAGACAGGGCACAAGAGACCTGATGAGCTCATTGTTGGCACTAATCGCCATACATTGTTGGCCATACATCAGATCCTAACTGATGTCCCCACAAACTAACACAAACAGTCCCTTATCCATTGAATGTGACTGCAGAGCTGGCCTCATTCAACTCTGTAAGGGAGGCCAAGAGGGACAATTAACACAGTACTCAGTCAATGAGCCGTGATGAGCTGTGATAAACAGATAATGACAGGTGTCCAGAGAGGCACAGAGACAGATATGGGTCAACGTGAAATACTGCATATGTGGAGACTTGGGTATTGGTCTGAGATGTCATTGCCACCGATGTGGGTCGTTCAACGAAATCAGTGCCTTTTGCTTCCCTTTGGTATTTTAAGTAGAAATTGTACACCAATATTGGATTTTAAAATCCTGTTATATTAAATGAAGTGCCCTTTAATATAGACCACATGGAGAATTCAATAAATCAGATTTTCAATATGAATAAAGACTTGCTAAAGTGCCAAACTTCAGCATTTTGACATGTCCCTCTGTGCACCATCTGTGACTTCTAGGAAGACTTAAGCCTACTTAACCCCAACATTTCTACAAGTGTTCACCTTCATTGTAAAGCCCTAGTTATTTTGTTGCTTTGACAAAGTTATTTCTGAAGATGATTATGTATTTCAGGTGATTCATTTACGTCTGTCCCTCAGTTTAATGTCAACCCTGTTACGTGAACTGAACTTTCATTTTAATATGATGAAACTATTCCTTTTAAAATATTTATAAAAAATAAAAAAACATTGAACATCAAATAGTCAAATCCTAGTGTAAAAGCAGATGAGCTGGTTCTTTTCGGCTATTTTCAAGCATAACACGTCAACCCTCTTACCCATAGACAGACAGGCTAGGAATGTTTAAATATATATATATAAATAAACAATAAGCTTGCATTCAATTGCCCCTCTCTGTTGCACACAACTAGCTTCCATTCCCCCTGTAACAAGAGGATTTATGGCTGATTTAAGGTGAAATGGTCAACCCTGTTACAGTCAACCCTGTTACAGTCAACCCTGTTACTTTATTTGGCACTTAATAGGCACTTTTTATTTATTTAATCTCTTGAGAGGTAGAAGTGGAACATGTGTTCTTTATGACAGAATGTTAAAATTATATGACATCAAATGTTTTTTTTCTCACCAAGTCACACTTCTCAAAAGGCACCGAATTGGTGGAACGACCCACGTGCATGTCATTTTTTAAGCTGGGTTAACAACAGTCAGTACTGCTCCTCCACAAGGCATTACTCACATACACCTGTCTGTCTGTATCCCTTAATACTCTTTAAAGAAGCTTGTAACGTACCTGGTCTTGCTGCGTCACTAATAGTGTGTGCGTGGAACATCCTAAGCCATTAGTCGATAGTCCAGTAGCCAGAAATCCTTCCTGCTATAGTTGGAACAGTAACATTGTTCAGTAAGCTAACCAAGGTTTGCTCAGGAGTGTAGAGCTTCTGTTTTTTTACTCAGGAATACCTGCTTATGGAGTATTAGCTGGTGAGACAGAGAGAGAAAGAAAGAGATAGAGAGAGGGGGAAAGCGATAGCGAGAGAGAGGTTCAGGGCATGTATGGTACTTGAAGAAGAGGGTAAAATGGTAAGCAGTACTCTGTTTCCTCTTTTTCTACGTTTCATTTTTTACTCCTGCTCTCTCGTCTGTTTTTACTCTAGGTATTCATTGTTTTGTTGTTTTTATTTGAGCTTGAACTCATTCCATCTCTCTCTCTCTCTGGTTGTGTTCCAGGTAACAGCCACAGAAGAATGCATAGGACCTATGAGACTAACCCAAGAACCTATTCAGGTAAAACAATTGTATACATTTTAGTATAAGGCTGTAACATAACAAAATGTGGAAAAAGTCAAGGGGTCTGAATACTTTCCGAATGCTCTGTATGTCTATCTACAATATGTAGATTGCGACTGTGTCTGTATTCACTATGGGATGTGATATTTTCTACATTGTAGAATAATAGTGAAGACAACAAAACTATGAACTCTTGGCATTCTCTCAACCAGCTTCACCTGGAATGCTTTTCCAACAGTCTTGGAGTAGTTCCCACATATGCTGAGTACTTGTTGGCTGCTTTTCCTTCACTCTGCGGTTCAACTCCAAACCATCTCAATTGGGTTGAGGTCGGGTGATTGTGGAGGCCAGGTCATCTGATGCAGCACTCCATCACTCTCCTTCTTGGTCAAATATCCCTTACACAGCCTGGAGGTGTGTTGGGTCATTGTCCTGTTGAAACACAAATACTAGTCCCACTAGCGCAAACCTGATGGGATGGCGTATCGCTGCAGAATGCTGTGGTAGCCATGCTGGTTAAGTGTGGCTTGAATCACACCTACTCATCCATTCTTCACGATGGGAACCACACATGCAGAGATCATCTGTTCACCTTCTCTGCGTCTCACAAAGACTCGTCGGTTTGGAACCAAATATCTCAAAGTTGTACTCATCAGACCAAAGTACAGATTTCCACCGGTCTAATGTACATTGCTCGTGTTTCTTGGCCTAAGCAAATCTCTTCTTATTATTGGTGTCCTTTAGTAGTCGTTTCTTTGCAGCAATTCGACCATGAAGGCCTGATTCACGCAGTCTCCTCTGAACAGTTGATGTTGATGTGTCAACAAGAGTGTGCAAAGCTGTCATCAAGACAAAGGGTGGCTACTTTGAAGAATCTCAAATATAACATCTATTTGGATTTGTTTAACACTTTTTTTGGTTACTACATGATTCCATATGTGTTATTTCATAGTTTTCATGTCTTCACTATTATTCTACAATGTAGAAAATACTTAAAATAAAGAAAAACCCTGGAATGAGTAGGTGTGTCCAAACTTTTGACTGGTACTGTATAAATTTTAAATTGCATCCAATTCTTTGGTTTAAATGAATATAGGGGGAACACTGGATTTATCATTGCATGATAGCATGGTTTCAACATGGCTTAACAATGAGACACCGCATGACACAACATGGCATACGACATACATGTACACTATATACACTATATATTTGGGGCGGCAGGGTAGCCTAGTGGTTAGAGCGTTGGACTAGTAACCGGTTGCATGTTCAAATCCCCGAGCTGAGAAGGTACAAATCTGTCGTTCTGCCCCTGAACAAGGCAGTTAACCCACTGTTCCTAGGCCATCATTGAAAATAAGAATTTGTTCTTAACTGACTTGCCTAGTTAAATAAATAAAAAAAATATTACTATTTTCACTAGGGGTTGGAACCAAAATTATTTTCCAATTATTCCGTTCCGAACAGAACCCCTATTTTTTTGGGTTCACGAACAGCATAATAAAGTTCTGAACCTGTTCAAACCCCCCAAAAATGTACGGTTCATAAAAGTTCAATTTCGTTTATATTTTAACCTGTGAAACGAACATAGTATTTACATTTAGCTCGTGAATTTACTCCACCAGTTAGTGCAGATTGAGCATTTTGGTATGGAACGGGTAAGCTAGATGTTAACATGTTTGATTGGTCAGATATGTGCAGGAACAAAAAATAACATTATTAACCGGTTCTCAAGATTTTAAAATAACGGAGATCACTTTTGTTCGCGGTTCTGTTTCCGTTTCCTCTGAATTATTTTTTTTTCCTGGTTTTCAGTTGTGTTCCCTGAACTGGTTCCATCCCTGCTTTACACCCGATAGTGTGTGGGTTGGTGGTAGTTAAGTTTCCGGTGACCAGCTGTGAACAGCTGCTAGTTTGAGGTTGAGGTTGTGTCTTGTGGATTGGGATTAAGGCAATGTAAGCCTTTGAGAAGGCCAGATTACCTCCCAGGCCTTAACGCTGTTGTATAATTTAGGAAAGGGAGAGTTAGTTACACAAGATCATGGGTGTTTTATGTTTCTTGTGCATCTAGACATCTAGGTCTCTGTCTTTTTACTTCTCTGTCATTGCGCTTGACAGAGTAATGGAATAGTCCCAAAAGTGCAAACCCCCCCCACCATCTGGAAGGCTTAATCAAATGCTCAAAGTGTTTGAAAGAAAATACATACTAAAAGGCTCTACCCTTCATCCATCCGTCTTTATTGTGCTGAAAAAAACCTCATCCAAACCTTATATCCAGCCCTCATCCATTCTTCTTCATCAGGCTGTGTAAGAGCCTCTGCAGGAGGTAGTGTCTGGCAGCGGCTGGCTGAACCAGGTGGAAGGACTACAGACTTTATTACAACCCCTCCTCCCCATACAGCCCTCAACACACGCTCCATTAAAATAACTACTCTCCTCTCCTCTACTCTCCTCTAAGTCATACACACAAACAGACACACAAGGGAGCACACACACAGAAACAGACGCACACTCACACATACAGTTGCGTACACACACAGAGTCATGCACACGCACAAACAGACAGCGGAAGCTCACACACATCCGCACACACACACAGTCTCGTACGCACACAGAGCCATGCACACACAAACTACTGTACCATGACCTAACTCCCCCCTCCCTCTTTACCTCCCTCCCACTTGAACAGAGAGAAAGAGAGAGAAAAGAGAGAAGAAAATATAAAATGCGTGCTGAAAGTTTCCTCCTGACATTTATCATTCCCTCTGAGCTCTGGAAAGACTCGGTAACTTCAAATCTACTTCTCTCTGCTCCTTCGTTTCTGCACCCTGTCACAGGACTCCTCCTCAATCAGAGGGTGTACTGTTGTTGATTGTAGGCTGCAAAGGACAGTATAGCTCTTACTTTGGACAGGGAACATAGGATGGTCACTTAACTAAAGAAACCATATCGAGAAACATACTGTAACATACCCCCACTTCAAAACACGGGAAAAGCATTTACATTGTGTTTTGAGTGTGAGGTGTAAATAAAATAACATGAGCTGGCGCACACCCAGAACAAAGTTTGCGCGGAGGTGCCGACCAACGGCGAATAAACTATACACCACCAAAACAAAGAAAGTCGCACACTACATATATACTCTCCCAACAGTTTAATGGGTATTTACCAACGTTTCGGCATCACTGTGCCGAAACGTTCTTTGTTTTGGGAGTGTGAGGTGTAAACCATGCTTATTAGGAATGATCCATCAGATTGATGACTGTTAGTATGCCTCCTCCACACCGTACTCCTTACGCCAAGAGGAGTCCCACTGACAAGACTTGGTGTAAAGCCAGTCAGCTGGACGTCTCTCACTATCGCTCTGGGAGCCACTATCTGTCTAACTCTCAGTCTAACTGTCTGTCTGTCTGTCTGTCTGTCTCTGTCTGTCTGTTCCATACCTTCGTCCCTCTATCTGTCTGTCTGGCCAAGGGTGTGCAGAGATGGAGGCTAAAAGGATTCTAGATTTAACCTCTGAACTGTGATTGGCTGAGTCAGCGTGGCACAGCAGTCAGGGGTAGAGGGCCTTCTCTATGTCAGTCCTGCCTTGAGGGCAACACAGTGTGTAAACCACTTAGGGAAACCACTGGGATTAATCACTATTAAGTGATTGTGTGTTCAAACACACTCCAACTATTTAGCACTTGGATGATAAAGATGATCATGAAACACA
The DNA here is from genome assembly GCA_003317085.1 of Hucho hucho. Lineage (NCBI taxonomy): Eukaryota > Metazoa > Chordata > Actinopteri > Salmoniformes > Salmonidae > Hucho > Hucho hucho. The sequence continues at coordinate 1,057,079 of QNTS01000170.1, read as the reverse complement.
TCCACTTGGAGGCAGTATGATCAGTATGATCAGTCACTTTAACTCTACCTACATGTACATATTAACTCGACTAACCGGTGCCCCCACACATTGATTCTGTACTGGTACCCCCTGTATATAGCCTCGCTACTGTTATTTTACTGCTGCTGTTTAATTATTTGTTACTTTTATTTTCTGTTTCACTATATCTTTTTTTTACTTAACTTTTTTTTCTTAAATCTTCTTAAAACAAATCAAATTTTATTTGTCACATGTGCTGAGTGATGTCACAATTTTTCCTTTGACATGCTATTCAGTACTGAGGAATTTAGCTCCCAGATTGCAGTTTCTATGGCTTCCACTAGATGTCAACAGTCTTTAGACAAGGTTTCAGGCCTGTTTTTCCCAGTGGACTATGGAGTGGACTGTACTGTTTGGCGCGCTTCAGTTTTTTCCTTTTCTATTGAGCAGGTTATTTTCCGTCTGAAATATTATTGTTTATTTACATATTAGGGTACCTGAGGATTGATTAGAAACGTTGTTTGAGTTGTTTGGACAAAGTTTATAAGTATATTTTTTCGGTTTCGTTTGTATGTATGTTGACTGGAGTGGAACGGTGGATTACTGAACAAAACGCACCAACCAAACGGAGCTTTTGGGATATAAAGAGGGACTTTATCGAACAAAAGGACCATTTATTGTGTAGCTGGGACCTTTTGGATTGCCATCAGAGGAAGATCTTCAAAGGTAAGCGATTTATTTTATTGCTATTTTTGAGTTTTGTGACACCACTGCTGGTTATGAAATTATGCTAATGCAGGAAGTATGCGGGGCGCTGTCCTCAGACAATCAAATGCTATGCTTTCGCCGTAAAGCCTTTTTGAAATCTGACAACGCTGTGAGATTACCAAGATTCTAAGCTTTTGAATGGTGTGCAACACTTGTATTTTCATGAATGTTTAATATTACTATATTTGTAATTTGAATTTGGCGCTCTGCATTTTACCGGATGTTGTCGTAGGTGGGGCGCTAGCTAGCGTGTGTAGACCTTAACCAACAATGCAGTTTTAAGAAAAATACCTAAAACATAAGAAATAAAAGTTAGAAATAATTAAAGAGCAGCATTAAAATAACAATAGCAAGGCTATATACAGGGGGAAACCGGTACAGAGTCAATGTGCGGGGGCACCGGTTAGGTAATAGGTACATGTAGGTAGAGTCATTAAAGAGACTATGCATAGATAATAACAGAGAGTAGCAGTATCGTAAAGGGGGGGGGGCAATGCAAATAGTCTGGGTAGCCATTTGATTAGGTGTTCAGGAGTCTTATGGCTTAGAAGCTGTTTAGAAGCCTCTTGGACCTAGACTTGGCACTCTGGTACCGCTTGCCGTCCGGTAGCAGAGAGAACAGTCTATGACTAGGGTGGCTGGAATCTTTGACAATTTTTAGGGCCTTCCTCTGACACCGCCTGGTATAGAGTTCCTGGATGGCAGGAAGCTTGGCCCCAGTGATGTACTGGGCCGTACGCACTACCCTCTGTAGTGCCTTGCGGTCAGAGGCCGAGCAGTTGCCTTGCCAGGCAGTGATGAAACTCGTCAGGATGCTCTCGATGGTGTCTTGGTGTGCTTGGACCATGTTAGTTTGTTGGTGATGTGGACACCAAGGAACTTGAAGCTCTCAACCTGCTCCACTATAGCCCCGTCGATGAGAATGGGGGCGTGCTCCTTTTCCACGTTGAGGGAGAGGTTTTTATCCTGGCACCACACTGCCAGGTCTCTGACCTCCTCCCTATAGGCTGTCTCATGATCAGGCCTATCATTGTTGTGTCATCGGCAAACTTAATGATGGTGTTGGAGTCGTACCATGAAGCTGTTGTTGGTTAAGGGCTTGTAAGTAATGTGACAAATAAAATGTGATTTGATTTGATTTGATTATGTGTATGTACACTCACTCAAGCGGCAACACACACAGAACTGTGTACGTGTGGCGCCCCCTGTCTGGCCGTGTGCGGGTGCAGGGCAGGTCGGCAGATAGTAGGATTTTGAGACGGCGTCGCCTGAGGTGTGTGTGTGTGTGTGGAATTTCACACGGCGGCTCCATGGTTACACAGCCCAGCTCAGGATCAAAGGGTGTAGACCTTTCACAGCCTCTTACCAATGCCAGCTCCTTTTCCCCCTTCTCTTTTCTCCTCTTCTTCTCATCCATCCTCTGCTCCCTTCTTTACCTCATGCTCCTGCCAGTCTGTTCTGCATGACTGGCGAGATGGCTCGCTCTCTGTCATCTCCCTTCTCCTCTCTTCTTGGTCTCCTTCGCTCTGTTTCTCTTTCAATCAAATCAAAATCAAATTGTATTGGTCGCCTACGCATATTTAGCTGATGGTTTTTGCGGGCGTAGCGAAATGCTTGTGTTCCTAGCACCAACAGTGCAGTAATATCTAACAATACACACAAATCTAAAAAGTAAAACGTGATTAAGAAATCTTTATAAATCTATATCCCTACTCCCTTTCTCCCTGTGTTAGTTGTCCATTGGTGTGTGTGTGTGTGTACACAAGTCCCTCCATTCTTGCCTCTTGTCTCTTACCGCTCTACTATAGGAGTCAAGTATTGGTAAAGTTATCAAACAGTATGAAGAACAACCGGTCGGTGTACAGTACAGGCCAGACAACTGTTGGTGTGAAATACAGCTCTCATCAGCCATCATTAACTATCATCCACCTGGCTCCTGGTTACTCTTATTCTGAACAGAAAATATGAACGCAACACGCAACAATTTTATTTGATTTATGTCACCTTTATTTAACCAGGTAGGCCAGTTGAGAACAAGTTTTCATTTACAACTGCGACCTGGCCAAGACAAAGCAAAGCAGTGCGACAAAAACAACAACACAGAGTTACACATAAACAAACGTACTGTCAATAACACAAAATAAATGAAAGATGTTTCTATTTTTTCTATTACAGTTCATATGAGGAAATCAGGCAATTTAAATCAGTTCATTAGGCCCTAATCTATGGATTTCACATGACTGGACAGGGGCACAGACATGGGTGGGCCTGGGAGGGCATACAGTGCATTCGGAAATTATTCAGACCCCTTGACTTTTTTCCACACTTTGTTACGTAACAAAATGTGTGAGATGTCAAGGGGTCTGAATACTTTCCGAATGCACTGTGGGCCCACCCACTTGGGAGCCAGAAGCTCCCACTGGGGAGCCAGTACCAGCCAATCAGAATGAGTTTTACCCACAAAAGGGCTTTATTACAGACCGAAATACTCCTCAGTTTCATCAGCTGTCCGGATGACCAGTCCCAGACTATCCGGCAGGTGAAGAAGCCCAGATGTGGAGGTGCTGGGCTGGCGTGGTTACACGTGGTCTGCGGTTGTGAGGCCGGTTGAACATACTGCTCTAAAATGACGTTGGATGCGGCTTATGGTAGAGAAATTAACATTCAATTCTCTGGTAACAGCTCTGGTAGACATTCCTGCAGTCAGCATGCCAATTGCACGCTCCCTCAAAACTTGAGACATCAGTGGCATTGTGTTGTGTGACAAAACTGCACATTTTAGAGTGGCCTTTTATTGTCCCCAGCACAAAGTGCACCTCTGTAATGATCTTGCTGTTTAATCAGCTTCTTGATATGCCACACCTGTCAGGTGGATGGATTACCTTGGCAAAAGAGAAATGCTCACTAACAGGGATGTAAACAAATTTGTGCACAACATTTTAGAGAAATAAGCTTTTTTTGTGTATGAAACATTTCTGGGATCTTTTATTTCAGCTCATGAAACATGGGACCAACATTTTACATGTTGCATTTATATTTTTGTTCTGTATAGATTAAGGAACAATAGCAGGCTTTCATTGGAATAGGAGATGCCTGGGAAAGTGGTGTGAAGTTTTGTGTTTGAACGGTTAATGCTGCAATATGTAACTTTTGGGAGACCCGACCAAATTCACATAGAAATGGTAGTTACAGATTTGTAATTCGCATTGAAATCAAGTATAAGAAGCGGTAGATATGTTCTATGTAAGCTATTTCTATGCCTCCCGTACTTATGTTTTGTTTTTTGCATATTTTACTTTCGGTTTTGTACACCAGCTTCAAACAGCTGAAAATGCTATGTTTTTGATTATAGGAAAGATATTTCACAGCAGTTTTTATGGTGCAATGATTATCTACACTATACATTGCTTGTTTTGTCACATAAACTGAAATTAGGCGAACTATTCGAATTTTACTAGGAAATAGCGGAGCGATTTATTCAAATTGCACCTGTAGTTAAGTGATGTATGTTTTACTATTTATTTTATAGATTTTTTGTGATACTGTACTGTATATCAGCACTTAAAAGCAGTGATAAGCTTATTAGTCTACCGGTCCTAGCTTCATGTTTGTATAAAACAACTTCAGAAAGATTATAACCACACACTCTTGCTCCGACAAGCAAACAAATGATTTATTAACAAATTATTTATTAAAGTAACCAATGTTTCGGCAGCAAGCTGCCTCTGTCAGGTAAGAGGTATTTCAGACCATCTGCGCTCTCTCTCTCTGTCCCAGGTCCTGCTGGTGTTTGCGAAGGAGGATGGTCAAAGCGATGCCTTCTGGTGGGCGTGTGACCGGGCGGGTTTCAGGTGTAACATTACCCGAACGCCTGAGTCCACCATCGAGTGTTTCCTGGACAAGAGCCACGAGATTGTAGTCATCGATGGACGCCACTCACGATACTTTGAGGCAGAAGCTGTCTGTCGGTAAACTCAAACTGTCTGTCTGTCTGTCGGTCAGTGATGGGCAACTTTCATGGGGCTGGGGGCCACAAAAAATCTTGCTCACAGGTCTGTGTACCCACATCCATACCCTCCCACACACACATTGCATTGCGAGCAAAACATTTTAGTGGCCCCCATCTTGACAGTGGAGATGGACATTCCTGCAGTCAGCATGCCAATTGCACACTCCCTAAAAACTTGAGACGTCTGTGGCATTGTGTTGTGTGACAAAACTGCACATTTTAGAGTGGCCTTTTATTGTCCCCAGCACAAGGTGCACCTGTGTAATGATTATGCTGTTTTATCAGCTTCTTGATATGCCACACCTGTCAGGTAGATGGATTATCTTGGAAAATGAGAAATGCTCACTAACAGGGATGTAAACAAATTTGTGCACAAAATATGAGAGAAATACGATTTTTGTTCTTATGGAACATTTCTGGGATCTTTTATTTCAGCTCATAAAACATGTTGTGTTTATATTTTTGTTCAGCGTAGATACACTAAAAACTCAAACTGTCCTAATAATCCCACACAGTATTTATCATGTGGTCAGACCATCATATGCTTCTTTATACAGTATCTAGTGATTAGAGTTATTAGTCACGCATGGTAATATTTTCCCAGAAACAGAGTGGCTTTCTCTCTTCTCAATAAAAAGTCTCTTTCTTTCTCTCTCTCTCTCTCTCTCTCTCTCTCTCTCTCTCTCTCTCTCTCTCTCTCTCTCTCTCGTCTCTCTCTCCTTACTTCCCTGCATGTCCCCTGCCAGCCAAGAGGCTTTTGCCATCACTCACATTTATCCTTTCCTCCCACTCTCTCTCCTCTCTCTCTCCTTCCCTCTCTCTCCTTATCTCTCTCCTCTCTCTCTCCTTCCCTCTTTCTCCTCTCTCTCATCTCTCTCTCTCCTTTCCTCTCTCTCCTTCTCTCAAACTCCTTCCCTCTCCCTCTCTCCCTCCCTCCCTTCCTCCCTCCCATCTCTCCAGTACATTGTGTCCATGGTGAGCCTGTGTAAAGTAGAGAAATGTTCTCTCATATGCCAATGACATCACTCCTCCACTGCCCACGTGTTTATACTGGCACTCATTCTAAAGCCTCCTCTCATGTTGTGTGTCTGTCAAATGAAACGATCAACTCAATCACACTTATTACTCTCAAACCTGCCTCGTGAGTTAGCTAGGGAATTTTTAAGGTAAAACACAAAAGCACTTCAAGTCCTCATGTGTGGTCCAAAACATATATTTGATATTGTTGTGGTTGTGAAAATATATATTTTTTTTTACCATCTGCGGGATTTTGAGTGCTTCTGTTTTATCAATCTCTTAGATTATCAATCTCTTGTGTTGTTGATCCAGGTTGATTCGTGCCACAAAGCGCTCAGAACACACAGTCATTCTGGCCGTCGTGCCACAGACGTAAGTATACATGTCCATCAAATCGTAATTGATTGATGGAGTTTATTGCCATTCAAGAGGATTATTTTTCTCACAACTCAAGTTACATACATACATACACACACACATACACACACACCCACACACACAACGAACAACAGTAAACAAACATAACATAATGATAAATGTTTTCACGTTGATGATGATAATGACATGCAGTACATGTGTGTGTATTCTATAATGATACAGTGCCTTCAGAAAGTATTCATACCCCTTGACTTTTTCCACATTTTGTTGTGTTACAGCCTGTATTTCAAATTGATTACATTTAGATTTTGCCATGAGGCTAATGGTGATTTTAAAACAGTTACAGAGTTTAATGGTAGTGATATGAGAAATCTGAGGATGGATCAGCAACATTGTAGTTACTCCACAATACTAACCTGACTGACTAGAGTGGAAAGAATGAAGCCTGAAAACAATACAAATATTCCAAAACATGCATCTGGTTTGCAACAAGGCACATAAGTAATACTGAAAAAAATGTGGCAAAGAAATACACTTTTTGTCCTGAATACAAAGCGTTATGTTTGGGGCAAATCCAACACAACACAACACATCACTGAGTATTTTCAAGCATGTTGGTGGCTGCATCATGTTATGGGTATGCTTGTCATTGGCAAGGACTAGGGAGTTTTTTAGGATAAAAATAAACAGAATACAGCTATAAGCACAGGCAAAATGCTAGAAGAAAACCTGGTTCAGTTTGCTTTCCAACAGATACTGGGAGAGGAATTCACCTTTCAGCAGGACAATAGCCTAAAACACAAGTCCAAATCTACACTGGAGTTGCTTACCAAGACAATACTGAATATTTCTTAGTGGCCTAGTTACAGTTTTGACTTAAATTGGCTTGAAAATCTATGGCAAGACTTGAAAAGGGCTGTCTAGCACAGATTTTTTAAAGAATAATGGGCAAATATTGTACAATCCTGGTGTGCAAAGCTCTTAGAGACTTACCCCAAAACACTCACAGCTGTAAATCGCCTCCAAAGGGGCTTCTACAAAGTATTGATTCAGGGGTGTGAGTAAATTAGATATGCATGTATTTAATTTTCAATACATTTGCAACAATTTCTAAAAACATGTTTTCGCTTTGTAAATATGGGGTATTGTGTGTAGATGGGTGAGAAACAAAATATATTTAATCAATTCTGAATTCAGACTGTAACAACAAAATGTGGAATAAGTCAAGGGGTATGAATACTTTCTGAAGGCGTTGTATGTACAGTGGGGCAAAAAAGTATTTAGTCAGCCACCAATTGTGCAAGTTCTCTCACTTAAAAAGATGAGAGAGGCCTGTAATTTTCATCATAGGTACACTTCAACTATGACAGACAAAATGAGGAAAGAAATCCAGAAAATCACATTGTAGGATTTTTAAATAATTTGCAAATTATGGTGGAAAATAAGTATTTGGTCACATACAAACAAGCAAGATTTCTGGCTCTCACAGACCTGTAACTTCTTCTTTAAGAGGCTCCTCTGTCCTCCACTCGTTACCTGTATTAATGGCACCTGTTTGAACTTGTTATCAGTATAAAAGACACCTGTCCACAACCTCAAACAGTCACACTCCAAACTCCACTATGGCCAAGACCAAAGAGCTGTCAAAGGACACCAGAAACAAAATTGTAGACCTGCACCAGGTTGGGAAGACTGAATCTGCAATAGGTAAGCAGCTTGGTTTGAAGAAATCAACTGTGGGAGCAATTATTAGGAAATGGAAGACATACAAGACCACTGATAATCTTCCTCGATCTGGGGCTCCACGCAAGATCTCACCCCGTGGGGTCAAAATGATCACAAGAACGGTGAGCAAAAATCCCAGAACCACACGGGGGGACCTAGTGAATGACCTGCAGAGAGCTGGGACCAAAGTAACAAAGCCTACCATCAGTAACACACTACGCCGCCAGGGACTCAAATCCTGCAGTGCCAGACGTGTCCCCCTGCTTAAGCCAGTACATGTTCAGGCCCGTCTGAAGTTTGCTAGAGAGCATTTGGATGATCCAGATGAGGATTGGGAGAATGTCATATGGTCAGATGAAACCAAAATANTTTGACCTCTGTCATTGCCAACAAAGGGTATATAACAAAGTATTGAGATAAACTTTTGTTATTGACCAAATACTTATTTTCCACCATAATTTGCAAATAAATAAATTAAAAATCCTACAATGTGATTTTCTGGATTTCTTTTTCTCATTTCGTCTGTCATAGTTGAAGTGTACCTATGATGAAAATTACAGGCCTCTCTCATCTTTTTAAGTTGGAGAACTTGCACAATTGGTGGCTGACTAAATACTTTTTTGCCCCACTGTATATCTTATGTGAGCTGATGATGATAATGTCATAGTGTGTGCTGTCTATGCTGTTCTCTCTACTCTATAGGCCTTCAGGTCAGGAGGAGCTGTCTGTTCTTCCTCTCCTCTGCGCTGGATTCAGCAGAGTATGTACTCTTCTCCTTCTATGTTCTCTATGTACTATAGGGGGGAGAGGGGATATGACCTTACAGTTGAAGTTTACATACACTTAGGTTGGAGTCATTAACTAGTTTTTCAACCACTACACAAATTTCTTGTTAACAAACTATAGTTTTGGCAAGTCGGTTAGGACATCTACTTTGTGCATGACACAAGTAATTTTTCCAACAATTGTTTACAGACAGATTATTTCACTTGTAATTCACTGTATCACAATTCCGGTGGGTCAGAAGTTTGCATACACTAAGTTGACTGTGCCTTTAAACAGCTTGGAAAATTCCAGAAAAGGATGTCATGGCTTTAGAAGCTTCTGATAGGCTAATTGACATAATTTGAGTCAATTGTAGGTGTACCTGTGGATGTATTTCAAGGCCTACCTTCAAACTCAGGGCCTCTTTGCTTGACATCATGGGAAAATCAAAAGAAATCAGCCAAGACCTCAGACAAAGAATTGTAGACCTCCACAAGTCTGGTTCATCCTTGGGAGCAATTTCCAAACGCCTGAAGGTACCACGTTCATCTGTACAAACAATAGTACGCAAGTATAAACACCATGGGTCCACGCAGCCGTCATACCGCTCAGGAAGGAGACGCGTTCTGTCTCCTAGAGATGAACATACTTTGGTGCGAAAAGTGAAAATCAATCCCAGAACAACAGCAAAGGACCTTGTGAAGATGCTGGAGGAAACAGGTACAAAGTATCTATATCCACAGTAAAACGAGTCCTATATCGACATAACCTGAAAGGCCGCTCAGCAAGGAAGAAGCCACTGCTCCAAAACCGCCATAAAAAAGCCAGACTACGGTTTGCAACTGCACATGGGGACAAAGATCGTACTTTTTGGAGAAATGTCCTCTGGTCTGATGAAACAAAAATAGAACTGTTTGGCCATAATGCCGATGGTTATGTTTGGAGGAAAAATGGGGAGGCTTGCAAGCCGAAGAACACCATCCCAACCGTGAAGCACGGGATGGCAGCATCATGTTGTGGGGGTGCTTTGCTGCAGGAGGGACTGGTGCACTTTATAAAATAGATGGTATCATGAGGAAGGAAAATTATGTGGATATATTGAAGCAACATCTCAAGACATCAGTCAGGAAGTTAAAGCTTGGTCGCAAATGGGTCTTCCAAATGGACAATGACCCCAAGCATACTTCCAAAGTTGTGACACAATGGCTTAAGGACAACAAAATCAAGGTATTGGCTCTGTCAGGAGGAATGGGCCAAAATTCACCCAACTTATTGTGGGAAGCTTGTGGAAGGATACCCAAAACGTTTGACCCAAGTTAAACAATTTAAAGGCAATGCTACCAAATACTAATTGAGTGTATGTAAACTTCTGACCCACTGGGAATGTGATAAAAGTAATAAAAGCTGAAATAAATCATTCTCTCTACTATTATTCTGACATTTCACATTCTTAAAATAAAGTGGTGATCTTAACTGACCTAAGACAGGGAATTTTTACTAGGATTAAATGTCAGGAATTGTGAAAAACTGAGTTTAAATGTATTTGGCTAAGGTGTATGTAAACTTCCGACTTAAACTGTATATGGCATGACATCTGCCCCACCAACTCGTCTGGGATTCTGTACAGTGTACTGAGCCAGACATCTCAAAACACTCATGCTATCCCATCATCCATCTGCTGAGTCAGTCAGTCAGCTAGCTCATCTTATAAACACATGACAGTGTTTACCAACTGTACTGTACTGTTCTGTACTTTATTGTATGTGAGGAGTCTATTTAACATGTCAGCAGGTCACAGCTCTCATCACATGTCCTACCTCCAGGCTGAAAGGTCCGCAGCTCATAGCTGTCTTTGTTTGTCACGTCTCTCTTTTGCTCTCTCGCTCTCTCTCTATCTCTCTGTCAGAGGTATGTGGAGAACAGTAGTGTTTCTGCCTGCTATAATGAGTTGCTCCAGATTGAACATGGAGAGGTGCGCTGCCAATTCAAACTCAGGTACATTGGGCCTCACACACACTCACACACACACTCACACACACACACACACACACACACACACACACAATGTATGACTAAACAGATCGCTCTCTCTTCTCTCCCTCAGGGCGTGTAACTCAGTGTTCACTGCTCTGGACCACTGTCAGGAGGCTGTGGAGATCACCAGTGAAGACCATGTGATACAGGTATACACACACACCATTGGCGTAGCATAAACCCTGCAGCCCCCGCACGGCGGGGGGCCCACAAGCTCTGGGGGCCCATGCACTGGTCCTCTCACATTTATAAAAAATATATATATAAATAATTTTTACAGTAACCATCCTTTTTAATTTGCACAAGTAGCAAGCCAAGTGTTTGTGTTGACCAATCTACATGGGTGGTAGGTGAGTCAGGCAGATAATAGTTTTCATGCATCGTGCATCTAGTTAAAAAAAGTTAGGTGAATCAGGTCAGACTCTTGATATGGATGGAGAGTGAGTATGTTCTTCAATATGGATAAAGAAAAGGCCAGACCAAGTGGTGCACAAAAACAATGCAAAAAAGCTTTATCTGATCAAGGTCGTGCCAAATACCCGAAGATAAACACATCAGCAAAGCTACCACCTCATCCTCAACCGACGAAACATCATCACAGGCGGAAGCTAGTAGGCCTAGTCATGTAGCAGCTGGCACTAGCAGCCTACCAGTCCCGACCACTGTCCCAGGTCGGCCATGACAGTGGCCTTGCTCCTCCTCTTCTTCCTCCCCTCGAGAACAGTGGCAGTTCCTCTAGTGAGAGTGCCGGCCCTCCTTCTCCTCCTATTCTTCCTCCCCTCGAGAACAGTGGCAGTTCCTCTAGTGAGAGTGCCGGCCCTCCTTCTCCTCCTCTTCGTCCTCCCCTCGAGAACAGTGGCAGTTCCTCTAGTGAGAGTGCCGGCCCTCCTTCTCCTCCTCCTCCTCTCCCAGAAAACCAAGCTGATGACTGCCGGAGACCCAGCGGCAGCTCATGAGAGCAACCCCCCTTCTGTGAACACTGGTAAGCCTACGAGTGATAGATAGCCCCGAAAGCGTGGAGTCGTGTAATATAAATAGGCTACCTGCTAAATACTAGCTATAGATAGGCTGCATTGTGTCTGCATAAGGAAACAATCGCTAGTAAGCGATTGTTTTGACGGTGGACTGATTGTATTATTTGGTTTTACGCAGCACAAACTTCCTATCCAAGCTGCTAGAGAGCACGAGGACAACTAAGGTAGGCTATAGGCCTACAGGACAGTTGTACATAAAAAATACATAAATTGGTTACTGATTAGTATGCTGTTGCGTCAAACATTACTTTTATAATCTGCAATGTTTGAATTTCCTACTTGAATGACTGAACCAGTAAATACATTATTGCCACCAGCCAGCATTCTAAATAGCAGCATTGTGACCCTGTAGGCCTATAGCTTCATGAAACATAAAGGTTAGGCTTAACATGAGAAAATGACAACCACATCATCTGATAGCATATCGATAGGCAGCCGCGTAGACACCGCAGTTTCAGAACCATGGACAGCGATTTATAGTATATACTTTGTGAGTGGCTGAAGCATTAAAAAAAAGTAGGGAGGGGAGGGCCCAAACTCCGACTTTGCGGGGGTCGAGAAACTACGCTACGCCAGTGACACACACGCGCACACACACACACAAAACGCAGTCGGTCTTGACCTTGCTGGGTCGTTTAGGTATTCAGTGAAATTATGGTAAAATAAAGAAAAATGGGAAAACAAATCCATCTCTCTCCCTTCTCTCCCAGTATGTGAACCCAGCATTTGAGTGTATGATGGGTTACCACAAGGGAGAGTTGATAGGGAAAGAGCTGATGGAACTCCCCAAGAGTGACAAGAACCGAGCAGATCTTCTAGACACCATCAACACCTGCATCAAGAAAGGAAAGGTGAGAGAGCATTAGACACTGAAGAACCTCGGGACCTCATTGAAGAACATCCATCAATTCATCTCGATTTTTTCCCCCAGTGTTTTCTATTCAGTTGTCCGATTGTAATTCTCTAGGAGTGTTATGGTGTCGTCTGACTATAATTGTCTCTATGTCTAGGAGTGGCAGGGGATTTACTATGCCAGGAGGAAGTCAGGTGACAGCATACAGCAGCACGTCAAGATCACGCCTGTGATTGGCCAGGGAGGGTAAGTCACTGCCTTCATCCCTTCCACTTAAATAACATGTTTATCTACTCTGGTAAGCCGCGGTCTTCCTCAGTAGATGTGCATGGGTAAAATCACTGGGGAAACCAAGCCAATAAAAAAGCCAATATAATCCATTCGTTCAGACTCCAAATCAAATCAAATCAAATTTTATTGGTCACATACACATGGTTAGCAGATGTTAATGCGAGTGTAGCGAAATGCTTGTGCTTCTAGTTCCGACTGTGCAGTAATATCTAACAAGTAAACTAACAATTTCACAACAACTACCTTATACACACAAGTGTAAAGGAATGATTAAGAATATGTACATATAAATATATGGATGAGCGATGGCCGGACGGCATAGGCAAGATGCAGTAGATGGTATAGAGTACAGTATATACATATGAGATGAGTAATGTAAACATTATATAAAGTGGCATTGTTAAGTTTATTACATCCAATTATAAATTATTAAAGTGGCTAGAGATTGAGTCTGTATGTTGGCAGCAGCCACTCAATGTTTAACAGTGTTTAACAGTCTGATGGCCTTGAGATAGAAGCTGTTTTTCGGTCTCCCGGTCCCAGCTTTTATGCACCTGTACTGACCTCGCCTTCTGGATGATTGCGGGGTGAACAGGCAGTGGCTCGGGTGGTTGTTGTCCTTGATGATCTTTTTGGCCTTCCTGTGACATCGGGTGGTGTAGGTGTCCTGGAGGGCAGGTAGTTTGCCCCCGGTGATGCGTTGTGCAGACCACACTACCCTCTGGGGAGCCTTACGGTTGTGGGCGGAGCAGTTGCCGTACCAGGCGGTAATACAGCCCGACAGGATACACTTGATTGTAAAATCTGTAAAATTTTGTGAGTGTTTTTGGTGTCAAGCCAAATTTCTTCAGCCTCCTGAGGTTGAAGAGGCGCTGTTGCGCCTTCTTCACCACGCTGTCTGTGTGAGTGGACCATTTCAGTTTGTCCGTGATGTATGCCGAGGAACTTAAAACTTTCCACCTTCTCCATTACTGTCCCCTCGATGTGGATAGGGGGGTGCTCCCTCTGCTGTTTCCTGAAGTCCATGATCTCCTTTGTTTTGTTGACGTTGAGTGTGAGGTTATTTTCCTGACACCACACTCCGAGGGCCCTCACCTCCTCCCTGTAGGCCGTCTCGTCGTTTTTGGTAATCAAGCCTACCACTGTAGTGTCGTCTGCAAACTTGATGATTGAGTTGGAGGCATGCATGGCCACGCAGTCATGGGTGAACAGGGAGTACAGGAGAGGGCTGAGAACGCACCCTTGTGGGGCCCCAGTGTTGAGGATCAGCGGGGTGGAGATGTTCTTTCCTACCCTCACCACCTGGGGGAGGCCCGTCAGGAAGTCCAGGACCCAGTTGCACAGGGCGGGGTCCAGATTGTCCAGATGGGTTAGGGCAGTGTGCAGTGTGGTTGCGATAGCGTCGTCTGTGGACCTTTTGGGGTGGTAAGCAAATTGGAGTGGGTCTAGGGTGTCAGGTAGGGTGTAGGTGATATGATCCTTGACTAGTCTCTCAAAGCGCTTCATGATGACAGAAGTGAGTGCTACGGGGCGATAGTCATTTAGTTCAGTTATCTTTGCCTTCTTGGGTACAAGAACATTGGGGGCCCTCTTGAAGCATGTGGGAACAGCACACTGGGATAGGGATTGATTGCATATGTCCGTAAACACACCAGCCAGCTGGTCTGCGCATGCTCTGAGGACGCGGCTAGGGATGCCGTCTGGGCCGGCAGCCTTGCGAGGGTTAACACGTTTAAATGTATTACTCACGTTGGCTGCGGTGAAGGAGAGCCTGCAGCTTTTGGTAGCGGGCCGTGTCAGTGGCACTGTATTGTCCTCAAAGCAAGCAAAGAAGTTGTTTAGTTTGTCTGGGAGCAAGACATCGGTGTCCGCAACTGGGCTGGTTTTCTTTTTGTAGTCCGTGATTGACTGTAGACCCTGCCACATATGTCTCGTATCTGAGCCGTTGAATTGCGACTCTATACTGACGCTTAACTTGTTTGATTGCCTTGCGGAGGGAATAGCCACACTGTTTGTATTCGGTCATGTTTCTGGTCGCCTTGCCATGATTAAAAGCAGTGGTTCGTGCTTTCAGTTTTGTGCGAATGCTGCCATCAATCCACGGTTTCTGGTTGGGGAATGTTTTAATAGTCACCGTGGGTACCACATCACCGATGCACTTCCTAATAAACTCGCTCACCGAATCAGCGTATACATCAATGTTATTGTCCGATGCTATCCGGAACATATCCCAGTCCACGTGATTGAAGCAATCTTGAAGCGTGGAATCAGATTGGTCGGACCAGTGTTGAACAGACCTGAGCACGGGTGTTTCCTGTTTTAGTTTCTGTCTATAGGCTGGGAGCAACAAAAGGGAGTTGTGGTCACATTTGCCGAAAGGAGGGCGAGGGAGGGCTTTGGATGCGTCGCGGAAATTAGAGTAGCAGTGATCCAGGGCTTTACCAGCCCGGGTCGCGCATTTGATATGCTGATAAAATTTAGGGAGCCTTGTTTTCAGATTAGCCTTGTTAAAATCCCCAGCTACAATAAATGCAGCCTCGGGATATGTGGTTTTTACATAGAGTCCAATGAAGTTCTTTCAGGACCATCGAGGTGTCTGATTGGGGGGGGGGGATATATACGGCTGTGATTATAATCGAAGAGAATTTTCTTGGTAGATAATGCGGTCTGCATTTGATCGTAAGGAATTCTAGGTCAGGTGAACAAAAGGACTTGAGTTCCTGTATGTTGTTATGATCACACCACGACTCGTTAATCATAAGGCATACACCCCCGCCCTTCTTCTTACCAGAGAGATGTTTGTTTCTGTTGGCGTGATGCGTGAAGAAACTGGGTGGCTGTACCGACTCTGATAACGTATCCCAAGTGAGCCATGTTTCCGTGAAACAAAGAACGTTACAATCTCTGATGTCTCTCTGGAAGGCAACCCTTGCTTGAATTTCATCTACCTTGTTGTCAAGAGACTGGACATTGGCGAGTAGTATACTCGGGAGCGGTGGGCGATGTGCCCGTCTATGGAGCCTGACCAGAAGACCGCTCCGTCTGCCCCTTCTGCCCCCTGTTGTTTTGGGTCGCCTATTTGTATCCGATCCATTGTCCTGGGTGGTGGTCCAAAAAGAGGATCCGCTTCGGGAAAGTCGTATTCCTGGTCGTAATGTTGGTAAGTTGACATTGCTCTTATATCCAAAAGTTCTTCCCGGCTGTATGTAATAAGACTTAAGATTTCCTGGGGTAACAATGTTTTCTAAGAATGCGAAGCGAGGCGTCCATCTCTGTCGGCGCCAAACACCCGTGATATACAATAAGGCCATGACAACAAACAGTCACACAGTGGCGGAATAAATTCAACTACACATACGTTTGTTTTTCATCACAAAACCGGAGAGCATCATCTGTCCGGTGAAGTCCACAAAGCAAATATTGCACATAACAAACATATGACCTGCAGCATGGTCAAGCAAGTTAATGTTTCCGACATTAGTTTACTAAGAAACTACTGATTTAGAACCATAGAGTTACCACAAGTCAGCACCAAAACAGCAGGAGCCCCGCTATTCCAGCACTATTTCAACTTAAACATCATCAAATCAACAAGGCTGTACAGTGCATTCGGAAAGTATTCAGACCCCTTGACTTTTTCCACATTTTGTTACGTTACAGACTTATTCTAAAATGGATCAAATTGTTTTTTTCCCTCATCACACACAATACCCCATAATGACAAAGCAAAAACAGGTTTTTAGAAATTTTGTTCAAAAGTGTGGGGTCACTTAGAAATATCCTTGTTTTTGAAAGAAAAGCAATTTCTTTTGTCCATTAAAATAACATCAAATTGATCAGAAATACAGTGTAGACATTGTTAATGTTGTAAATGACTTTTGTTGCTGGAAACGGCAGAGAAGCCCAAACGGCGTACAGAGGCCCATTATCAGCAACCATCACTCCTGTGTTCCAATGGCACGTTGTGTTAGCTAATCCAAGTTTATCATTTTAACAGGCTAATTGATCATTACAAAACCCTTTTGCAATTATGTTAGCACAGCTGAAAACTGTTGTTCTGATTAAAGAAGCAATAAAACGGGCCTTCTTTAGACTAGTTGAGTATCTGGAGCATCAGCATTTGTGGGTTTCGATTACAGGCTCAAAATGGCCTGAAACTCGTCAGTCTATTCTTCTTCTGAGAAATGAAGGCTATTCCATGCAAGAAATTGCCAAGAAACTGAAGATCTCGTACAACGCTGTGTACTACTCCCTTCACAGAACAGCGTAAACTGGCTCTAAACAGAATAGAAAGAGGAGTGGGAGGCCCCGGTGCACAACTGAGCAAGAGGACAAGTACATTAGAGTGTCTAGTTTGAGAAACAGACGCCTCACAAGTCCTCAACTGGCAGCTTCATTAAATAGTACCCGCAAAACACCAGTCTCAACGTCAACAGTGAAAAGGCGACTCCGGGATTATGGCCTTCTAGGCAGAGTTGCAAAGGAAAAGCCATATCTCAGACTGCCCAATAAAAAGAAAATATTAAGATGGGCAAAAGAACACAGACACTGGACAGAGGAACTCTGCCTAGAAGGCCAGCATCCCGGAGTCGCCTCTTATGTAAAGATGGTATTTATGTTTTTTTATTTTAATACACTTGCAAAAAATTCTAAAACACTGTTTTCGAAATTATGGGGTATTGTGTGTAGATTCATGAGGATTTTTTTTTATTTAATCCCTTTTAGAATAAGGTTGAAATGTAACAAAATGTGGAAAAAATCAAGGGGTCTGAATACCTTCCGAATGCACTCTATATGCTTAGTTTAATACACTGTTAAAGATACCAAAAACAATTTAGTCCGATCAATGTTGTTAAATATCATGTGTCTGTCCATGGTACTGATTTCTGTCTGTGTGTATGTTTACGCGTGCTTGGAAAAATTAAAGGCTTTTGTAGACTAGAATGCCAATACCATCCTCTGCTCTTTGATGTTGGCAAATGGTCTATGGCTCTGTCATACAGTATGCTTTTCGTTTTGTTTTCATTGGCTACTTAGCTGAAATGCTTGCGAGCCTAACTTCCTCTCATGGTCAACAATGAACCAGCTAAGTTAGCTAGCTAGTTAACGTGATGGTACTTGTTACGTCTAGGCTGCATATTGAACTTCAATCGTCTCAGGCCAGTGGCACAACATATTCATTTATGATAAGATCAGAACCGCTGTCTTAATCATTGGCGTATAAAGAGAATTATGTCAAAACCACAAGTCCAAATCCACATCCATGGCTTCGGAAGGGCCGGTTTTGCAAGCTAGCTACTGCAGGACATCAACACAAGCAGACAAGAATGATGACATTTTGCTTAGGATGTGATTTGATTGGTGCGAAGCCAAATCCAAACTGGTCTCCCTTGGGGGGTGTTTTTCTGCGCCAGGACAACCCACAGTTGAGCTCAACACTGATTGGCTAATTATTTTATCATTGTTTTTTCAAGGGAGGCCAAATGCTTGCTGGCATCAATCAATCAAATGCTACGGCGGCAACATGTCATACTCTTTTGTTCCAGACAGCATCAGATACATGGGCTACACATACTGAGACAGAAGGGTGCTGTTTCCCTCGCTCGGATGATTTCTCTGGTGAGATTCAGCCACTTGCGAATTGACAGATAATTATGAAAACACAGAGACAAAATATTTTTTTTGCGAGGGGGGTCAAATATTTGTGGAAGCCTGGCTTCCCTTGGCATCCATGAATACACGCCACTGGTCTTCCTTCTTGGAGGACCGCTTACAGTTAATTGGTTGTTAACTGGTTTTTAATTGGTTGTTAACTGTTTTTTAACTGGTTGTTAACTGGTTGTTTAAATGGTTAACTGGTGGGTGACAGGTTGTTAACTGGTAACTGGTTACATATTGTTCCCAATCTAATATGCTTTTCTTTCAATGTCTTTACAGAAAGATCCGCCATTTTGTGTCCATCAAGAGGCCCCACAGTGACAACAACAAACAGGTGAGCCATCCAGCCACTAGTTAGATAAACAGGCATGGAAGTTATTTTTATGTTCCATGTAACCAGAGCAGTCAAGGTGGTCTTAATCATTGATAGTTAGCTACATGATCTATTCTTCAACTGTGTGTACATAAGAGAAATATATACCCCGTCAAGAAAAGAAAAAAACAATTATTGATCTCCCCTTTTTTTCTGTCAAGTATCACATAACTTCAGTGTGATGTAACTCATATGGCCTCAAGATCTTGTGGATCAATGGCAGCTCTATGCTATATTGAAGTTAGGTGGTGTCTCCTGTGCTTTTCCCTTATATGCTAGCATTGTAGCTATATGGTACACATGCAACCTCAAGTGGTTCAGGGATAGCCCTATGGTAGCCATGTGAAGACCATTTTTCTACTACTGTAGGATGCCTTTCATTGCAGTACAATGTGTATGGCAACTGCTCTGCATCCGACCGCAAGGCTCCCTGCCATCCAGGACCTCTATACCAGGCGGTGTCAGAGGAAAGACCTAAAAATTGTCAGACTCCAGCCACCCAAGTCACTGTCTGTTCTCTCTGCTACCGCACGGCAAGCAGTACCGTAGCAACAAGTCTGCGACCAAAAGGCTCCTGAACAGCGTCTATCCCAAATCCATAAAACTGCAGTTCATTAAATGGCTACCCGGATTTTCTGCTTTTCACCCCCTACCTAAATGTGCATAGTACTTCAATCAATCACCAAAACTACATGTACATATTACCTCAATCAATCAACCCAACTACCTCGTACACTGACTCAGTACCAGTGCTCCTTGTATATAACCCGTATATAGCCTTGTTATTGTTATTTTATTGTTAATAGTTTCTTTTGATCTATTTGTTAATTTTCTTACTTTTTAACTGCATTGTTGAGAAAGGGCTCGTAAGTAAGCATTTCACGGTAAAGTCTACACTTGTATTCGGCGCATGTTACAAATTTCATTTAATTTCAATATGTTGGCCTCACGTGTTCTGTACCAGTTTGACAGACAGCACTATGCTATGTGGTAGTCATTGTTTGTCCACTCTACTGTGTATGTACAGTACCATGTGAGTAAGAGAAGTTGTCTAATGTCTGTGGACCTACTGTAAGTTGCTTTGGCATGCTATCATTGTTATGGCATTTATGGCATCTGGAGTCTATAGTGGCCTGTATTGTTTTGGCTTGCTCACGAGCACGTGGTGCTCAGTAGGGTTGTAGGCTAAGAGCTAGTGTTCATGCTAAGCTAAGCTAGCGCTAAGCTACAATAAGCATCCCCTGCTAAGGCCTGAGAGGACTAGCAGCCAGACACCGCCAGAGCTATTAATACCTTCAGGCCAAGTTAGCTGCACTCTGACCTGCGCTACACTAGGCTAGCTAGACGCTGCCTTTCATCTGCTGTCTCTGACTGGCGGTGAGTCCGATGTTTGCATATGCGTGCCAAAGCCCAGCGCTGTTCTGTTCTCTTTCCTGACTCTTATCCTTGGGAATCACTAGGTTGTCTCTGGTCCTACATGTGACAGATCTCCTCATCCTATCTGTTTAGCATTATAACATTTAAAGACATTTGTTTTTCATCTCAATGGGGTTATCACCTGTAGGGGAACAGTGGGTTAAGTTTAGCAATTTTTTACATTCATCATCACTCCGTCGAGTGAAATATAGTATTCTTTCTAACAAAGATATCTACACTAACAATAAATATTAAGGCAACATGCAATGATTTGAAAGATTTTACTGAGTTACAGTTCATATAAGGAAATCAGTCAATTGAAATAAATTCATTAGGCACTAATCTATGGATTTCACATCACTGGGAATACAGATGTGCTGGTCACAGATACCTTAAAGATAGGGCAGTGGATCAGAAAACATTCTTCTCTGCAGATCCTCTCAGACTCTGTCAGGTTGGATGCGGAGCGTTGCTGCACAGCTATTTTCAGGTCTCTCCAGAGATGTTCGATCGGGTTCCAGTCCGAGCTCTGGCTGGGCCACTCAAGGACATTCAGAGACCACTCCTGCGTTGTCTTGACTATGTGCTTATGGTCGTTGTCCTGTTGGAAGGTGAACGTTCGCCCCAGTCTGAGGTCCTGAGCGCTCTGGAGCAGGTTTTCATCAAGGACCACTTCGTTCATCTTTCCCTCGATCCTGACTAGTCTCCCAGTCCCTGCCGCTGAAAAACATTCCCACAGCATGATGCTGCCACCACCATGATTCACCGTAGGGATGCTGCCAGGTTTCTTCTACACATGACGCTTGGAATTCAGGCCAATGAGTTAAATCTTGGTTTCATCAGACCAGAGAATCTTGTTTCTCATGGTCTGAGTCCTTTAGGTGCCATTTGGCAAACTCCAAGCGGACTGTCATGTGCCTTTTACTGAGGAGCGGCTTCTATCTGGCCACTCTACTAGTTAGTGGAGTGCTGCAGAGATTGTTGTCCTTCTGGAAGGTTCTCGCATCTCCACAGAGGAACTCTGGAGCTTTGTCAGAGTGACCACCATCACCTCCCTGACCAAGGCTCTTCTCTCCCGACATGTGTGTGCCTTTTCAAATCATGTCCAATGATCAATGGAAACAGGATGCGACTGAGCTCAATTTACCTCATTTGCACTCTTTGTATATAGATTTGTTTTTTTCTACTGTATTATTGACTGTATGTTTGTTTTACTCCATGTGTAACTCTGTGTTGTTGTATGTGTCGAACTGCTTTGCTTTATCTTGGCCAGGTCGCAGTTGTAAATGAGAACTTGTTCTCAACTTGCCTACCTGGTTAAATAAAGGTGAAATAAAAAATAAATTAAAAAAAAACTGTTTTTGCTTTGTCATTATGGGGTATTGTGTGTAGATTGATGAGGATTTTTTTTATTTAATCCAATGTGGAAAAGTATACTCCGAATGTACTGTTTGTGGCATTGTGTTGTGTGTCAAAACGTCACATTTTAGAGTGGCCTTTTATTGTTCCCAGCACAACTTGCATCTGTGTAATGATCATGCTGTTTAATCAGCTTTTTGATATGCCACACCTGTCAGGTGGATGGATTATCGGGGGAAATGAGAAATCCTCACTAACAGGGATGTAAACAAATTTGTGCACAAAATTTGAGAGGAATAAGCTTTTTGTGCGTATGGAACATTTCTGGGATCTTTTATTTCATCTCATCAAACATGGGACCAACACTTTACATGTTGCGTTTATATTTTGGTTCAGTATACATATATTTCAGGATGTTGTATATTGCTGGAAATAATCAGAATTCATGTACACATTACCGTTTTGAAAACATAGCTTGTCCAAAAAAAGTGGTCTCTTGGCACAATTTACCCTGGGTATGGGCTAAAGGGTAAGTTTAAATGCCTACACATTTCTGTACTGAATTAAATATTACCATTACCTTTTTAAAACCATGTCTATCTTTATTCCCAAACACAATTCATCATAATCACTTTTTGTTTTTTTATAATTTTAATAATCTTTTAACACAGGCTTAACAACTTACAAACACTTTTTTAAACACTTTTAACTTAGGCCAGGTCCTGTTGTTACCTCATATCCCAGCGATAATGGCTTGCATTACGCCTGGGAAGAAAACACTTCAATTTGCTCAACTTTCCATTTGCTCAACAATTGGCTCAACTTACCCCAAGGCAAACATTTTGACTTAATTAGCTACTTTGGTTTTGATACAGTGCCTTGCAAAAGTATTCATCCCCCTTGGCGTTTTTCCTATTTTGTTGCATTACAACCTGTAATTTAAATATATGTTTATTTGGATTTCATGTAATGGACATACACAAAATAGTCCAAATTGGTGAAGTGTCAAAAAATTCAACAACAAAAAAAAACTGAAAAGTGGTGCGTGCATGTGTATTCACCCCCTTTACTATGAAGCACCCAGATAACATCTGGTGCAACCAATGACCTTCAGAAGTCACATAATTAGTTAAATAAAGTCCACCTGTGTGCAATCTAAGTGTCACATGATCTGTCACATGATCTCAGTATATATACACCTGTTCTGAAAAGCCCCAGAGTCTGCAACACCACTAAGCAAGCGGCACCATGAAGACCAAGGAGCTCTCCAAACAGGTCAGGGACAAAGTTGTGGAGAAGTACAGATCAGGGTTGGGTTATAAAAAAATATCTGAAACTTTGAACATCCCACGGAGCACCGTTAAATCCATTATTTAAAATTGGAAAGAATATGGCACAATAACAAACCTGCCAAGAGAGGGCTGCCCACCAAAACTCACGGACCAAGCAAGGAGGGCATTAATCAGAGGCAACAAAGAGGCCAAAGATAACCCTGAAGGAGCTGCAAAGTTCCACATCGGAGATTGGGGTATCTGTCCATAGGACCACTTTAAGCCGTACACTCCACAGAGCTGGGATTTATGGAAGAGTGGCAAGAAAAAAGACATTGCTTAAAGAAAAAAATAAGCAAACACGTTTGGTGTTCGCCAAAAGGCATGTGGGAGACTCCCCAAACATATTGAAGAAGGTACTCTGGTCAGATGAGACTGAAATTGCACCTTTTGGCCATCAAGGAAAACGCTATGTCTGGTGCAAATTCAACATCTCTCATCACATCAAGAACACCATTCCCACAGTGAAGCATGGTAGTGGCAGCATCATGCTATGGGGATGTTTTTCATCGGCAGGGACTGGGAAATTTGTCAGAATTGAAGGATTGATGGATGGCACTAAATACAGGGAAATTCTTGAGGGAAACCTTTTTCAGTCTTCCAGAGATTTGAGACTGGGACAGAGGTTCACCTTCCAGCAGGCCAATAACCCTATGCATACTGCTAAAGCAACACTCAAGTGGTTTAAGGGGAAACATTTAAATGTCTTGGAATGGCCTAGTCAAAGCCCAGACCTCAATCCAATTGAGAATCTGTGGTTTGACTTAAAGATTGCTGTACACCAGCGGAACCCATCCAACTTGAAGGAGCTGGAGCAGTTTTGCCTTAAAGAATGGGCAAAAATCCCAGTGGCTAGATGTGCCAAGCTTATAGAGACATACCCCAAGAGACTTGCAGCTGTAATTGCTGCAAAAGGTGGCTCTACAAAGTATTGACTTTGGGGGGGTGAATAGTTATGCACGCTCAAGTTTTCAGTTTTTTTGTCTTATTTCTTGTTTGTTTCACAATAAAAAAATATTTTGCATCTTCAACGAGGTAGGCATGTTGTGTCAATCAAATGATACAAACCCCCCAAAAATCTATTTTAATTCCAGGTTGTAAGGCAACAAAATAGTAAAAATGCCAAGGGGGGTGAATACTTTCGCATGCCACTGTACCTACATATTTGATCTATAACACAATAATTTCATTTGACTTTGTGAAAATCCGTATATTGGACCTAACTTTCTCCATGTGGTTTCTTCCTTCACAGACTCCATGAAATTATAAATATTTGGTCAAATTATGAATTTTGTGTATGGTTTCCTAGAAACACGTGTGGCTCAATTCACCCCTTTGGCTCAACTTACCCCACTCTCCCCTATAAGTAAAGGATACATAGAAGTAGAAATCAAGTGATGGCTGAGCACTGCTGACTAAGGGAAAAGTCAACTCTGGGAAAGAGCTGAAAGTAGCACACCCATCTCCTCTTCATTGCAGTGTGATTTATGACATTGCCCTATCAGCCCTTACAGTACTTTTCTGATTTGGAATCCTTGCGGCCAACTGTTGTCAAGACAGCAGTGTAGTACTTCCAAAAGCATTCCTTACCTCAGGACACTTCAACGGAGACTATCCAGGAAAATAAAGAAAAAGGAGCGTTCTGTTTCTGCGTACACCTGATAGATTTATTGACGACTCATCCTGAATGGAGAAGAATTGTTAGTGGGCGTGGCGTTTGGCCAGAGCGATGTGGATGGGTAGCCAGGCAAGTTGCTTTGAGCACTGAACAGAATAATTCCTCTTCCTGGTCTTTCCCAGCGGGACACTTGGCCGGTGTCCCTAGTTTGCATATTAAAGTCTAGTTGTTGAGTAGGCGGCACAATAGGACTCTGACCTATTTCTATTTAACTGTCCACCCTCCGCTCTCTCTCTGCCTCTCATTCTTATCACATGCACTGCCAGCCCCCCCCCGCTCTCTCTGTCTTTCATTCTTATCACATGCACTGCCCCCCCCTCTCTCAATTCAATTCAAGGCATGGGAAACATATGTTAACATTTGCCAAAGCAAGTGAAGTAGATAATATACAAAAGTGAAATAAACAATAAAAATAAACAGGTAACATTACACTCACAGAAGTTCCAAAAGATTAAAGACATTACAAATGTTATATTATGTATATATACAGTG
The DNA here is from genome assembly GCA_003317085.1 of Hucho hucho. Classification (NCBI taxonomy): domain Eukaryota; kingdom Metazoa; phylum Chordata; class Actinopteri; order Salmoniformes; family Salmonidae; genus Hucho; species Hucho hucho. The sequence goes on along the minus strand of QNTS01000170.1, from coordinate 1,031,898 downwards.
TTGTAAAGATGTGCAAATGGTTAAAGTACAAAAGGGAAAATAAATAAACATAAATATGGGTTGCATTTACAATGCTGCTGCTGTGATGGCACACTGTGGTATTTCACCCAGTAGATATGGGAGTTTATCAAAATCAGGTTTGTTTTTTAATTCTTTGTGGATCTGTGTAATCTGAGGGAAATATGTGTCTCTAATATGGTCATACATTTGGCAGGAGGTTAGGAAGTGCAGCTCAGTTTCCACCTCATTTTGTGGGCAGTGTGCACATAGCCTGTCTTCTCTTGAGAGCCAGGTCTGCCTACGGCGGCCTTTCTCAATAGCAAGGCTATGCCCACTGAGTCTTTTTATTTATTTTTTATTTCACCTTTATTTAACCAGGTAGGCAAGTTGAGAACAAGTTCTCATTTACAACTGCGACCTGGCCAAGATAAAGCAAAGCAGTTCGACACATACAACAACACAGAGTTACACATGGAGTAAAACAAACATACAGTCAATAATACAGTAGAAAAAAACAAATCTATATACAAAGAGTGCAAATGAGGTAAGATAAGGAAGGTAAGGCAATAAATAGGCAATGGTGGCAAAGTAATTACAATATAGCATTTAAACACTGGAATGGTAGATGTGCAGTAGATGAATGTGCAATGTAGAAAAACTGGGGTGCAAAGCAACAAGATAAATAAATAAATACGGTAGGGNCAGCCAACGAGAGCGTACAGGTCGCAGTGGTGGGTGGTATATGGGGCTTTGGTGACAAAACGGATGGCACTGTGATAGACTGCATCCAATTTGTTGAGTAGAGTATTGGAGGCTATTTTGTATGACATCACCGAAGTCGAGGATCGGTAGGATAGTCAGTTTTACGAGGGTATGTTTGGCAGCATGAGTGAAGGATGCTTTGTTGCGAAATAGGAAGCCAATTCTAGATTTAATTTTGGATTGGAGATGTTTGATGTGAGTCTGGAAGGAGAGTTTACAGTCTAACCAGACACCTAGATATTTGTAGTTGTCCACATAATCTAAGACAGAACCGTCCAGAGTAGTGATGCTTCTCTTGAGAGCCAGGTCTGCCTATGGCGGCCTTTCTCAATAGCAAGGCTATGCCCACTAGCATAGCCGGGCAGGTGCAGGCAGCGATCGGTTGAAGAGCATGCATTTAGATTTATTTGCGTTTAAGAGCAGTTGAAGGCCACGGAAGGAGTGTTGTATGGCATTGAAGCTCGTCTGGAGGGTAGTTAACTACTTACGGAGTGGTGCGGCGCTAGCTCCCGACACTACCCGGTGAAATGCAAGGCGCCAAATTCAAAATCCAAAAGTTGAATTATTAAACATTCATCAATATACAAGTGTTGCATAGTCATCATAAGCTCTGCTTCTTGGCAATATCACAGCGTTGTCAGATTTCAAAAAGGCTTTACGGCGAAAGCACTACATTTGATTGTTTGAGGGTAGCACCTCCAAAAATGTTCTATTAGCATAAATTCATAAACCATCGCGGTTCACACAAAACACATTTCACAAAACACATTTCACAACCGTCACCTCACCTGCCGCTCCCTAAGAAGTTAACTTCTTAGGGAGCGGCTCCCGAGGTGACGGTTTTGGAGAGTCTGGCGTGCCCAAAGTAAAATGCATGCCACTCAGGCCCAGAAAATAGGATATGCACATAATTAGTACTATTGGATTGGAAACACTGACGTTTCTAAGAGTGTTCAAATAATGTATGTGAGTATAACAGAAGTGATATAGCAGGCGAAAACCCGAGGAAAATCCATCCGGATTTGCAGTTTTTTTTGTAAATGAGCATCTTCTCCATTGTGCCTATTGCTTACAACTTTATGTAGGACTGAGACTGCAGTACCTATGGCTTCCACTAGATGTCAACAGTCAAAGACTGGGAATTCTAGCAGTGACCAGAACAGATAGGGAGAGGAAATTGTCAGGCGACCACTTTTGTAAACAAGGTTTGACGCGCGCAAGATTGTGAACGAGCACCACTTTATTTTTCTTTCCTATCGTTCACGTTATCGTCCGGTTGAAGTATTACAGAAAATATACCCAAAAGGATACCTAATATACCCAAAAGGATACCTACTTAGGGAGCGCCCCACTGCTCCCTAAGTAGTTAACATAGTGTCCAAAGAAGGGCCAGAAGTATACAGAATGGTGTCGTCTGCGTAGAGGTGGATCAGAGACTCACCAGCAGCAAGAGCGACATCATTGATGTATACAGAGAAGAGAGTCGGCCCAAGAATTGAACCCTGTGGCACCCCCATAGAGACTGCCGGAGGCCCGGACAACAGGCCCTCTGATTTGACACACTGAACTCTATCGGAGAAGTAGTTGGTGAACCATGCGAGGCAATCATTTGAGAAGCCAAGGCTGTTGAGTCTGCCGATAAGGATGTGGTGATTGACAGAGTCGAAAGCCTTGGCCAGATCAATGAATACGGCTGCACAGTAATGTCTCTTATTGATGGCGGTTATGATGTCGTTTCGGACCTTGAGCGTGGCTGAAGTGCCCCCATGACCAGCTCTGAAACCAGATTGCATAGCGGAGAAGGTACGGTGGGATTCGAAATGGTCAGTAATCTGTTTGTTAACTTGGCTTTCAAAGACCTTAGAAAGGCAGTGTAGGATAGATATAGGTCTGTAGCAGTTTGGGAATCTCAGACGACACGAAAGAGAGGTTGAACATAGGGGTTGCAACAATTTCGGCAGATAATTTTAGAAAGAAAGGGTCCAGATTGTCTAGCCCGGCTGATTTACTGAGGGGGGTGCAGGGCTGTTGACCGGGGTAGGGGTAGCCAGGTGGAAAGCATGGCCAGCCGTAGAAAAATGCTTATTGAATTTCTCAATTATTGTGGGTTTATCGGTGGTGACAGCGTTTCTTATCCTCAGTGCAGTGGGCAGCTGGGAGGAGGTGCTCTTATTCTCCATGGACTTTACAGTGTCCCAGAACTTTTTTGAATTTGTCTTACAGGAAGCAAATTTCTGCTTGAAAAAGCTAGCCTTGGCTTTCCTAACTGCCAGTGTACATTGGTTCCTGACTTCCCTGAAAAGTTGCATATCACGGGGGCTGTTCGATGCTAATGCAGAACGCCACAGGATGTTTTTTTGCTGGTCAAGGGCAGTCAGGTCTGGAGAGAACCAATCTGTTCCTGGTTCAAAATTTCTTGAATGGGGCATGCTTATTTAAGATGGTGAGGAAGGCATTTTTAAAGAATAACCAGGCATCCTCTACTGACGGGATGGGTCAATATCCTTCCAGGATACCCGGGCCAGGTCGATTAGAAAGGCCTGCTCCCTGAAGTGTTTTAGGGAACGTTTGACAGTAATGAGGGGAGGTCGTTTGACCGCAAACCCATTACGGATGCAGGCAATGAGGCAGTGATCGCTGAGATCTTGGTTGAAAACAGCGGGGGTGTATTTGGAGGGCAAGTTAGTTAGGATGACATCTATGAGGGTGCCCGTGTTTACGGCTTTGGGGTTGTACCTATTAGGTTCATTGATGATTTGTGTGAGGTTGAGGGCATCAAGCTTAGATTGTAGGATGGCCGGGGTGTTAAGCATGTCCCAGTTTAGGTCACCTAGCAGCACGAACTCTGAAGATAGATGGGGGCAATCAATTCACATATGGTGTCCAGAGCACAGCTGGGGGCAGAGGGTGGTCTATAGCAAGCGGCAACAGTGAGAGACTTGTTTCTAGAAAGGTGGATTTTTAAAAGGAAAAGTACAGACCTGGATAGTAAGACAGAACTCTGCAGGCTATCTCTGCATTAGATTGCAACACCGCCCCCTTTGGCCGTTCTATCTTGTCTGAAGATGTTATAGTTAGGGATGGAATTGGTGGTCTTCCTAAGCCAGGATTCAGACACGGCTAGGACATCCGGGTTGGGAGAGTGTGTTAAAGCAGTGAATAAAACAATCTTAGGGAGGAGGCTTCTAATGTTAACATGCATGAAACCAAGGCTTTTACGGTTGCAGAAGTCAACAAATGATAGCGCCTGGGGAATAGGAGTGGAGCTAGGCACTGCAGGGCCTGGATTAACCTCTATATCACCAGAGGAACAGAGGAGGAGTAGGATAAGGGTACGGCTAAAGGCTATAATGACTGGTCGTCTAGGACGTCCTGAACAGAGAGTAAAAATAACAGGTTTCAGGGGGTGATAAAATAGATTAATGGCATAATGTCTGTACATAGTCAAAGCTTTCTGTAAGTTTGGGTCAGTCACAGTGGTCAGGTATTCTTCCACTGTGTACTCTCTGTTTAGGGCCAAATAGCATTCTAGTTTACTCTGTTTTTTGTTAATTCTTTCCAATGTGTCAAGTAATTATCTTTTTGTTTTCTCATGATTTGGTTGGGTCTAATTGTGTTGCTGTCCTGGGGCTCTGTGGGGTCTGTTTGTGTTTGTGAACAGAGCCACAGGACCAGCTTGCTTAGGGGACTCTTCTCCAGGTTAATCTTTCTGTAGGTGATGGCTTTGTAATGGAAGGTTTGGGAATCGCTTCCTTTTAGGTGGTTGTAGAATTTAACGGCTCTTTTCTGGATTTTGATAATTAGTGGGTATCGGACTAATTCTGCTCTGCATGCATTATTTGGTGTTTTACGTTGTACACGGAGGATATTTTTGCAGAATTCTGCATGCAGTCTCAATTTGGTGTTTGTCCCATTTTGTGAATTCTTGGTTGGTGAGCGGACCCCAGACCTCACAACCATAAAGGGCAATGGGTTCTATAACTGATTCAAGTATTTTTTGCCAGATCAATTTTATGTTCCTTTTGATGGCATAGAATGCCCTTCTTGCCTTGTCTCTCAGACCATTCACAGCTTTGTGGAAATTGCCTGTGGCGCTGATGTTTAGGCCAAGGTATGTATAGTTTTTTGTGTGCTCTAGGGCAACAGTGTCAAGAACGGTGTCTGGAATTTGTATTTGTGGTCCTGGCTACTGACATTTTTTTCGAACACCATTATTTTTGTCTTACTGAGATTTACTGGCAGGGCCCAGATCTGGCAGAATCTGTGCAGAAGATCTAGGTGCTGCTGTACGCACTCCTTGGTTGGGGACAGAATCACCAGATCATCAGCAAACAGTAGACATTTGACTTCAGATTCTAGTAGGGTGAGGCTGGGTGCTGCAGACTTTTCTAGTGCCCTCGCCAATTCGTTGATATATATGTTGAAGGGGGTGGGGCTTAAGCTGCATCCCTGTCTCACCCCATGGCCCTGTGGGAAGAACTGTGTGTGTTTTTTTGCCTATTTTAACCTCACACTTGTTGTTTGTGTACATGGATTTTATAATGTTGTATATTTTTCCCCCAACACCACTTTCCATCAATTTGTATAGCAGACCTTCTTCATACCAAATTGAGTCGAAGGCTTTTTTGAAATCAACAAAGCATGAGAAGACTTTGCCTTTGTTTTGGTTTGTTTGTTTGTCAATTAGGGTGTGCAGGGTGAATACGTGGTCTGTTGTACGATAATTTGGTAAAAATCCAATTTAACATTTGCTCTCTACATTGTTTTCACTGAGGAAATGTATGAGTCTGCTGTTGGGACTCATATCCCATGGTAGTTATTCTCTCTCTCTCATCTCTCTAACTCTCTCTCTCGTTCTTTGTCTTTCTCTCTCTCTACCTCTCCCATCTCTCTCTCGCTCTCTTTCTCTTTCCCCCCTCTTCCTCTCTCTCCACTCACAGTCATCATCCATATTCCTGAATGTTTCCCATGCAGCCCCAGCCAGTGTAATGTGCTGTGTTTTACTTCATATATGTTTGTGCATTCCAACCCAAGGAGGCCATTAAGATGCAAGCCAGCTAAGTCTGGCAACCTCCTGTGTCATCAGCAGTGTTTAATCCGATTTCCCCTATTTGGTGCGTGCTGGAGAAAATGAGAGACAGAGAGATAGAGAAGGAGGGAGAGAGAAGAGAGAGATTGTTGAGAGTGAACTGAAAGCAGTTGACTTGTGTCCTGATACATCCTGTTGTGCCTGATGACAGGAGCAGATTGCATTAGACCTAGAGCAAGCTCAGTTGTAGATAGAGAGAGAAAAAGTCTGCTGCTGTCTTTTTAAAGACCAGTGCAGGAACATTAGAGTGTGTCTCACCGCCCAGCTGGCAAGCAGTTATCAGACTACGGCTGGCTCTGATCCAGCACACCACTGTAGACAAGCCCATATCAAACTATCAGACCTGTGTTGGCAGCTAATGCCGCTAGCAGCCCAACAGAACTGACTGTAGCCAACAGACAGTCTGCATGCTGCTGTTAGTAGTGCTGGCTACCAGGGTTGGGGTCAATTCCAATTTAATTTGAAATTCCAATTCAATTCTTGAATTAACTCATGAAGTAAAGAATGTACGTTCAATTCAATTCGAATTTCAACAATCTTCAAGTTATGGAATTGGATTTTAATTGGAATTAGGCTCTTTGGACTGTTTGAATTGGGATTGATTTGAAATTGTAAAAACGTCATCTTTGGAATTGAATTGGAGTTCAATATTTCTATATTTCCCAGTTAATGGAATTAATGCACTTAATATCAAACATTGACTGCAGTCCTAAATAATTTATACTTGTATTTTTCCAATAAAGCTAGGCTGTCTGAACAGTTACATGATCAGCCTGAAAGCCTGAATTGAATTTAATTCTAATTGGAATTTGTGGAATTGTTGGGGATGATACTGAATTGGGAATTTCATTATTGGAATTGACCAAACATGGACATGGGAGGGATTTAATTATCTCTAAATTCAAAGACTGACCTGGAATTTTAATTGAATTAAATGGAATTTACAGGGAGAGGGAATTTAATTAGAATTAACCCCAACCCTGCCGGCTACCTGCTGCTATTAGCCCCCTATAGAGCCGATGTGTAACATAGGCAGTGGCAGTACTGACTTTACCTATGTAAGGTCCCGTTTGAGTCCTGAGTAGCGTTATGTGTCATGGCCAGAGTTAATCGTGAGTCCGTGTGAGGATTCACTAAATGGATCAGAGATCACTAGTCATCTCAATCCTAAGGGCTCGAACACACCAATAGCGTCTGCCTGCCTTAGAGTACCCTCTTAGGAAAAGAAAGGTGCTATGTAGAACCTTAAAGGGTTCTTCGGCTGTCCCCATGAAGAACCAATTTTGGTTCCAGGTGGAACACTTTTGGGTTCAATGTAGAACTTTTCCACAGAGGGTTCTTCCTGGAAACAAAATGGTTCATATGAGGACAGCCAAAGAACCCTTTTTTCCAAGAGCAAACTGATTTTACATTTAGAATCCCGGGAAAATGTCAGCAGTCAGACGTCAACAATGTGCTGAACGAACCATAGACAAATAGGAGATCCACATTCGGTGCGATGTGTGCAACCTTTTACAGAACACTGGAGCCCTGCACGGGCATGAATTTCACACCATACCCATGCCCCCGACGTTCAGGCCCTACCCAGGCCCGAATGCTTCTGCCAAATTTAAAGCCCGGCCCTGCTTGGAACCCGAAATCAGAAATAACTTCCTCAGTTAGTAAATCTATTAGCTTCTCTTCTCTGTCTGTCACTTGATCCCTGCCTGCAGGCAGCTCGCTCTGCATGCACCCTGCTCATGGCGCTCTGAGACTGAGTATCCACAGCAATGGCTCCGCTTGGGCTGCTCTGCTCAATGACGAGACATGAGAGAGCAGTGAGTTTGAGCTACTTTTCGTCACTCTAAACTCCGACAAAACTCAAGGAACATTACTATTTCCTGTGAAATAATCTCTCCTGTCGTATATTTGACGTGGTTGAAGCACTTCTGACACCATGTTATGATCTTAGTCAGATATGACTGTACTGTGCAGCAGAGAACCAGCAAATGGCTCCGCTTCAAAATGTTAGTTATCAATTTAGTGATACCCGAGCCATGCCCATACCCTTGTTATTGATGAATAAAGAGGCTCTATCCGGCCCTAACCCGATGTATAATGTCGGGGCCCGTCGGGCTCGGGTCGGGTAGCAGAGCTCTACATCAAACATCACCTTCATCTCTCTCTTTCTCCTTCTCTCCATCTTTCTTTCAGTCTCTCTCTCTCTCTTTGTCTTTTTTATTTCTCTCTCTCACTCCCTCCATTTCGCTCCTTCTCACTTTCTCTGTACTGTACTCCGTCTCTCATCTCTCTCTCTCTGAAGGGAAGCAGTAGAGGTAAACTAAGAGGACTCACAGTATCACATCCCAAAAGTCGCCCCCCCCCCCCCCCCCCCCCCCCCGCCCACACAGACACACACACACACAATCCCTACTCACCCCTCCACACCTACCCTCACCCTTCCTCCTCCTCCTCACCTCATCTCCCCTTACACCTCTCCCCTCATCCTCCTTACAGCCCATCAGCTCCCCCACCCGTCTTCACCTCACCTCACCTCACTTCTCATCCTGTGCCAGCTGGCCAATAGAAATCAATGACTGTGGAAACAGTAAGAACCTATACTCACTGACACCTTCCCAAACATGAACCCAGCTGAACCCTACATGCGTCAGGCCTATAGATTGACCCTCTTGTGTGCGGTAATATGTAGATCTATGGGCACAGTAGTTGGGTAATGTTGAGTCAAATGTTGAGTCTGTCTTATTAGTGTGTAATATGCGCTCACTGCAAGAGAGGCAAACTCACAGCAGCCTGACAGACCGTCGGGTCGAAAGTTTGCACAATAAAACTGCAGGAGGAACTCTTTCTTACAAAACGCCAGCCAGATCTACTAATACGCTCATACTCTCTCTTTCTCTCTCTCCCTCTCTCTCTGTCTGTGATATGGTCCATATCAAACTGCATTTCTCCTGTTATTGTCTGTCTCAGGTCCATAAGATCAACAAAGATGGAGAACATTCCCAGTCAGGTAAGCTACAGTCCCTCTCTCTTTATTCTTTTACTTCATCATAAGGCCACTGATGTAACTCTCAGGGACTTGTTTCGTGAGACAAAATCCCTGAACCCCCCTTGTCACGTAAGGATTTCAGACAATTTATTTCATCTGCAAAGTTGAACACTGAACCGTCATAGGCGACGAGAAGTGAGGCAGTTGTCTATCTTTAAGAAATTGTCTTAGTCCTATCTGGGTCATATCGTCCGTCATCCTGATTTCTTTATTTTCCCAGAGAGCCATTCCCTGCGTCACAGAGACAGGAGGAAAGAGTCGGTTGATACCAGGTCAATCAGCTCACGTGGCAGTGATGGTGAGTGTGTATGAACACCAGGGTATTGTGCGTGCGTGCGTGTGTCTGTGAGAAATGGTAAGAGAACACTGAGTGAGGGATCCCAATGGAGATAGGGTAAGATAAATATAGAGACAAGAATTTACATTTTTTTGTCATTTAGCAGAGGCTCTTATCCAGAGTACTGGTCCCCCCCCCCCCACACACACACACACACAATTTTTTTGAGTGTACAATATAGCTCAGTATTTGTATAATTTATTTTATACAGTCTTTTTTGCTCAGGCCTAGTGGTCTGATGTGCTACATCCGTCATACATTATTCAGTTCACAAGCTCATATAATATCAACTAGAATGAAATGTTTGACTGTAAGAAGAGCATGTTATGGTACTGTAGTCCTGATAACTTATGTCTTGTTGTCTCCAGCACCCAGTCTGCAAAACCGAAGGTACTCATCTGTAGCCAGAATCCACTCTATGACCATAGAGGCCCCCATCACCAAGGTACAGTGCACACAGACACCACACACTCACACACACACGTTATCCTCGTGGGGACCTCAAATTAATTTCCATTCAAAATCCTATTTTCCCTAACCCTAAACCTAAGCCTAACCCTAACCCTTACCCTTACTTACCCTTAACATAACCCTAACCTTAACCCTAATCCTAAACGTAACACGTAACCCTAATCCAAACCCTAAACTTAACTCCTAACTCTAAACCTAACCACTAAACCATTACCTTAACCCTAATTTTAACCCTAATTGTAACCCTAACCCTAAACCTAACCCCTAAACTTAAAATGGCCTTTGTCCTCATGGGGACATTTCCAATGTACCCACGAGGGAGAATTTTCCTTGTTTTACTATCCTTGTGGGGAATTTGGGGGATTTTAGGTCGCCACAAGGATAGAAGAACCAACCAACCAACCCACACACACACACATTCCCCTCTCCTTTCCCACTCTGTGCTCCTTTCAAACCAATAGTTGATGTTCCTAGAACCATACCTGACACTCCCTGGAGCTAGCGTGAGGATGAAGACCTAACAGAGGCAGTAAAAAGCTCAACAGATCTTCTCAGAGCCCTCTCAACCACAGAAAGAACACATCACATGGCGAATATCTGGGACACAACAAGTGTGGTTTGAAGTTCCCATATTGTTGGGACATAACTTCTAGCCGACCCAACTGACAATTGATGGTTCTCAGAATGTCACAGGAATGTTCCGGGATAGTGCTCTGAGAATCCAAAGAAAAATTCTCTAAACGGTGTTCTCTGAACTCTAGGCTTTATGATGTTCCTATCTTCTCTGACTAGCTGCTTTATTTGTCTGTTTGGCTCCCGACATGATTTCTATGGCATCACATGCAGAGCTCCTTGAAACAGGCTCAAAGAAAGACACTTTCTGTCTGAAGAGTGAAGTTTCCCTTAGGGCTGTGTGTGTGTGTGTGTTAAATATGTTACTGTGTGCTACATCTCCCTCCTCCAGGTGATCAACATCATCAACGCGGCCCAGGAGTCCAGTCCGGTGTCCGTAGCGGAGGCGCTGGACCGAGTCCTGGAAATCCTGAGGACCACAGAGCTCTACTCTCCTCAGCTGGCCTCCAAGGAGGACGACCCACACACCAACGACCTTGTAGGCGGGCTCATGAGCGTGAGTTAGGGGCTACACACACGCTCACAAACACACGCATGCACACACACACACACACACATACTCACACACACACACAATCCAATTTAGTCAAAGTCTGGAACCAGTTTTTAGGATACATAAAAATTCCCACACCATATTTAATTTTGTGAACATTGTTTTGTAAACATTCATTTTTATTGAGCACATTAATCAAAATGTGCATTCTTGGGAGGGTCGGGGGGGAGTTTTGTCCCGGAAACTCCTGGAAGCAGGTTTTGATTGAATAGGGCTCTGGGTTAAGTTGGAGTTAGGAATGTGATTCCTCCTGGGTCAAGGCTTCAGACTGGACAATGGCTACAAACATAGCTTTATTTACAACAGGATTCACACAATTCAATATCATTTAGGGTTATAAGAACATGTCAATTATTCTAAGTTGGTCACATTTGAAGTGGTTGGGTGCCATTCGTCCTGTCTCACACAGGCAGACAGACAGAGACCCACTATGAGAGAGACACACACACACACACACACACACACACACACACTGAGATCCATTAAACCAAGTTAAGGGATCATTCACAGTGATCAACGTCCTGAAACAGAGAGTTGTAGACTGTTTGTCATACAGGGAATTTAACTCTCCTCACCTCTCCTCATAATCTCTCCTCACCTCTTTCATAATCTCTCCTCACCTCACCTCTCCTCACCTCTCCTCATAATCTCTCCTCACCTCTCCTTTCCCCACTCTCCTCTCTTTACCTATCCTCACCTCTCTTCTCCTCACCTCTCCTGTCTTCAACTCTCCTCACCTCTCCTGTCTTCAACTCTCCTCACCTCTCCTCTCTTCACCTCTCCTCACCTCTCCTCTCTTCATCTCCCCTCCCCTCCTATTCTCATAAACACAATACTCAAACACAAGAGTTCCTGAGTTATGTGGGATATGTCTCGTTGGGTGAATTAGAACGCTGAAGTCATTGTATAATGTCAAATATGTTGTTATTAGCCAGATATGAGATATACCAAAAGAGAGTGATTTGTCGTCTTTTTCCTTCTGCAGGACGGCTTACGGAGACTGTCTGGCAACGAGTATGTCTTCTCCAAAAGTACTTTTCCAAGTAAGCACCGGTCTGTTTCATCATAAAACATCACATAAATATGATATTTATTCATTATCCGACCAGAATGCTACAGCTACTTACAACTAGGAACCTAGAGTTTACTCTAACCACACAAACTGAGTCTAATAATGTCAGGTTTTAGTGGTATATTTGTGTTGCATAATGTCTTTTTTTTATATTTCATGAAATGTAATGACACTGGAAGCATTCACAGTACTACACATGATGGGGGACATTTGGTGTATGGACATCTGTCTGTCCGCAGAGTGATGGAAAATAGAAAATGTCTCAGATAATGTATTTAATCAGTTGGAGTCTAGTGCATAGGCAGTCACTGGCAGTCATTGCGTAATCCACTTATATTTGTTTAAGTCATGATGAGAGAGATAATTAATTACTTCATTCTGAGAAATGGAAGGGCACTGCTGAGAAGTCCAGAAAAGTCCTCTCCTGCTAATCTTTAGGAAGCAGCATGTGCTTTTTGCCCCTTGCACCTCTTAATAGACCTAAGAAGTCTACTAAGAAGTCTACTAAGGTCTACTAAGAAGTCTACTAAGGTCTACTAAGAAGTCTACGAAGGTCTACTAAGAAGTCTACTAAGAAGTCTACTAAGGTCTACTAAGACGTCTACTAAGACGTCTACTAAGAAGTCTACTAAGGTCTATTAAGAAGTCTAATAAGGTCTATTAAGAAGTCTACTAAGAAGTCTACTAAGAAGTCTACTAAGAAGTCTACTAAGGTCTACTAAGAAGTCTACTAAGAAGTCTACTAAGAAGTCTACTAAGGTCTACTAAGACGTCTACTAAGAAGTCTACTAAGAAGTCTACTAAGAAGTCTACTAAGGTCTACTAAGAAGTCTACTAAGGTCTATTAAGAAGTCTACTAAGGTCTACTAAGGTCTACTAAGAAGTCTACTAAGAAGTCTACTAAGAAGTCTACTAAGAAGTTTACTAAGGTCTACTAAGAAGTCTACTAAGTAGACTTCTTAATAGACCTTAGTAGACTTCTTAGTAGACTTCTTAGTAGACTTCTTAGTAGACTTCTTAGTATACTTCTTAATAGACCTTAGTAGACCTTAGTAGACCTTAGTAGACATCTTAGTAGACTTCTTAATAGACCTTAGTAGACTTCTTAGTAGACCTTAGTAGACTTCTTAGTAGACTTCTTAGTAGACCTTAGTAGACTTCTTAGTAGACTTCTTAGTAGACCTCTTAGTAGACTTCTTAATAGACCTTAGTAGACTTCTTAGTAGACCTTAGTAGACTTCTTAGTAGACTTCTTAATAGACCTTAGTAGACTTCTTAATAGACCTTAGTATTCTTAGTAGACTTCTTAGTAGACCTCTTAATAGACCTTAGTAGACTTCTTGGTAGACCTTAGTAGACTTCTTAATAGACCTTAGTAGACTTCTTAGTAGACCTCTTAGTAGACTTCTTAGTAGACTTCTTA